>QXTE01000057.1:781833-892455 GCA_003942145.1 Platysternon megacephalum
GCTTGGAAAAGAGAAGACTAAGGGGGGACATGATAGAGGTATATAAAATCATGAGTGATGTTGAGAAAGTGGATAAGGAAAAGTTATTTACTTATTCCCATAATACAAGAACTAGGGGTCACCAAATGAAATTAATAGGCAGCAGGTTTAAAACAAATAAAAGGAAGTTCTTCTTCACGCAGCGCACAGTCAACTTGTGGAACTCCTTACCTGAGGAGGTTGTGAAGGCTAGGACTATAACAATGTTTAAAGGGGGACTGGATAAATTAATGGTGGCTAAGTCCATAAATGGCTATTAGCCAGGATGGGTAAAAATGGTGTCCCTAGCCTCTGTTCGTCAGAGGATGGAGATGGATGGCAGGAGAGAGATCACTTGATCGTTGCCTGTTAGGTTCACTCCCTCTGGGGCACCTGGCATTGGCCACTGTCGGTAGACAGATACTGGGCTAGATGGACCTTTGGTCTGACCCGGTACGGCTTTTCTTTTTCTTATGTTCCATGTCACCGATCAAAATGTTAAACAGTGTAGGGCCAAGAACTGATCCCTGCAGGACCCTACTAGAAAGACACCTGCCCGATAATGATTTTTCATTTTACATTTTGAGACTTGTTAGCTAGTTACTAAGGGGCAGATTCCTATGTGGGACATTTTCCTGCCAACTTAACATGGGTTTTCCGAGCCCAGAGTTTGAATCAGACCGACCAGGTTCCAAACCTCACTGAGAATCTTACCTTCTACACGGGGATGTCTGCTTTCTACAAAATCAAGACGGAAAGGAGAAAACTCCCAAAGAAGCTCCTCCTTAGCACTCAGGTGCGTGAACACAAATCCTCCAGGAGAGACCGCGAGAAGGAGGCTTGCTGTAGCAAGGCTATGGGGTCTCCGGGGTTCCCCCTGCCCTGCCCCTCTGTACTGCATGTCTGACGTCAAGGGAGCTCTGTGAGGTCACAGCCTCCTCACCACCTTTGCCCAATAGGCTGAGTTCCTGCCAACGGCCCTTGTGAAGTCACTGCCACACCCACCTCTCCCTTGCAGGGCTGATGTCTGCCCTGGCCAGCCCCTTTGGATGTCTCAGCTGCTCCCCCAAATCTCCCCACTTGCTCGCTATTAATTCTGGGGAGCAAGCAGGCTAAACAGTAAAAAAGCAGAGTCTGCTCCTCATCCCACACTGAGTTTTTCATAGATTCATAGATTTTTAGGCCATTAGATCCCCTAATCCAGCCTCTATTTCACAGGCCATGAAGTTTCACACACTTACCCTCATATTAAGCCCAATAGCTTGTGTTTCACTAAAACACACTTTCCCGAAAGACATCCAGTTGTGAGGTGAGGACATCAGGAAACAGAGAATCCACCACTTTCCTTGGTAATTTGTTCCAGTTGTTAATCACCCTCACTGTTAAAAATTGGTGCCTTCTAATTTTAATTACTCTGGCTTCAGCTGACAGCCGTTGGTTCTTGTTTTGTCTTTCTCGGCTAGATTGAAGAGCACTTTGGTACTTGTTGTTTTCTCTCCATGAAGGCACTTCTACACCGTAATCAAGTCACCTCTCCATCTTCTTCTATGGCTACATAAGATTGAGCTCCTTAAATATCTCACTTTAAGCCACATTCTCGAGCTCTCAAATGATTATTATGTTTCTTTTATGCACCCCTCCAATTTTTCAACAGCCCTTTTAAAACGTGGACACCAGAACTGTACAGAGTATTCCAGTACCACTCTCACCAGTGCTATATACAGCAGTGAAATTACGTCTGTTCTCCTCCTCACTACACCCCTCTTTATACATCCAAGGATTGCACTAGCCCTTTTTGACACAGCAGCACACTGGATGCTCATGTGGAGTTCCATGTCCCCTATAACTCCAGATCATTTCCAGAGTCACTGCTTTCCAGGACAGAGTCCTCTATTCGGTAGGTCTGGCCTGCATTCTTTGTGCCTAGATCATGACTGGGCATTTGCTGTATTCAAATGTGTTTTGTTTGAATGGGCTGCCCTGTCCTCATCATTATTTACCATGACACCAATCTTTGTGCCAGCTGCAGATGTCACCAGCTGTGATTTGATATTGACTTCTGGATCATTGGTAAAAATGTTGAAAACAGTGGCTGAGAGCCTGTTCACCCCGCAGCCACCATGCACCCACTCCCCGCTGTAGAACAGGAAAAGGCCATCCAGCCCAACTCTCATATGGGTCAAAAATCATGCTTAGCAGCCGTGTCAGCCATGAGGTTATGAACCACATTTGGAGTTCACCTGCTAACAAACTCACTTGATATCTAGAGTGACCTCACCGAGAAGCCGAACAGCCCTGAAGACAAACCATGAAGCAGAGTGGCTTCTCTCCCGGCCCTGCCCAAACATCCAAAACCAGGTGAGAAATTTCTTTCTAAAGATTAAAAACAACAGTGAAGAATGAAGATCACAGAACCACAGGAACTACAACCAAAGGGCTACAAACGCCCTTGAAAAGAAACTAGCTATGAGTTTATATGTGTGTGGCGGGGGGGGCAGGGGGGGGGAGAGCAGAGTAATTGATGGTTGCAGGCCAGAGTGCACTTTCTGCTCCTTATTGCTGTGATGCTCTCACCTGGGAACAGTTCCTAAACATTTACAAACATTCCTTCTCTCTGTCTTGGTGCTCCTGAGTGCACGTCAGAGGCACTTCAACTCAGGAACAGGCATCTGGGTGAAATATCTTTCCGTAGCTGCCATTATATCAATAAACTACACTTTATTCTTTAATGGGGGTGATGGGTTCTTCCTATTGAGCATGTGAAACTATTACTGGTATTAAAAAGGCTGCACATTTGTTTAATTTACTCCAAGGACCAGCATATCC
The DNA here is from genome assembly GCA_003942145.1 of Platysternon megacephalum. Lineage (NCBI taxonomy): Eukaryota > Metazoa > Chordata > Testudines > Platysternidae > Platysternon > Platysternon megacephalum. Next base: position 784,678 of record QXTE01000057.1, read on the forward strand.
TATATCTGGCCACTACACTACATTCAGCTGAATGCAGCGCTAAGATCCTGTGATGACAAGCACCACACCTTTAAAAGGAAGCGGGGTCCAGTGCACTTGTGCCTGTACCTGCTCCCAAACTGGGCATAATGGAAGGCACCTGCGCCTTATAACAGAGGAAGCGGAGACAGAGTTAGAGGTCTCCTGCAGGTGAGTTTGATACACCAGGGTTACAAGATTCTAGCCAGGTATGGCTGGGAATGGCCTGCTAAAAGCAGGAAATTGAGTTGGACATTGTGGCCTTTTTTTTGGGGGGGGGAGGACTTTGAATTTTGTTCTGAACTTTTATGTTAATAAACGCAGACCGTAAGGAGGGGTGTTTGAACAAGGAGCCTGGAAGAAGGGAAACTGAGGCAGGATGTCTGCAGAATGACCTCAGGCTGCAAAAGGATACTTGAGAAGTGACTGACCCTGTTGCATACAGTATAAACCTACATAGTATCATGCATGGCTCTGGAGAAACTTCTGCTCCTTGATGGCTTCTATTCTATGCATGTTTTTATACTGTGCTCCTCACAATAGTGTCTGAGCACCTTCCAATAGTGATGTAAGCAATGTGACAAGACATCTGTCACGTGTTTTGGTAGCTGTTTTTTTTTTTTTTTTTTTTAAGAATAAATATACTTGTTCCTATCTCTTTATATGAGAAAAAGGTTGTTTTTGTCAATGTTCATTGAACTATTGTATGTTTGAAGGAGGAAGGAGGCGTAATATGGCTGAACATTAAGCAGACAGTGACAGTTGATTATTAGTACTTGTATTTCAGTAGCACCTGGAGGCCCAATCAAGGATCAGGCCCCATTGTGCTAGGCACTGTACACACACAATGAAATGCCAGACTGTGACACCCTGGGGAAGGTATTGCCCTGGTTGTGTCCTATTGTCATAATACTGCCCCCCTCTTTCCTCATGCCCTGATTCTAATGGCCCTCTCTTTCCCTTCCTTTAAAAGGACAAGCCTCAAATTGTAACAACCAATTTGAGATTCCCCTCTCTGAATGCTCCCCTCCCATTTTAATTTAACTTAATTGTGCTCTAGTCCAGCATTTCTCAAATGCTGCCACTGTGGCTGCATGCGACCACCATGGGATTTTCTTGCAGCCACAGCCTCCCAGGCTGTGATTGGGGCGGGGGAGGCAGTGCCCCTCTCCCTCCCTGGTGCTCCTGGATGCACTGTCTTGATGTTGGTTGCTGGGCTTCCAGTTGGGCCCTGCCCGCCTCTGGAGACACCTGGGACAGGCAGCTGGTGAGCTCCCCACCTTCCCGGGGTGGTGGGGCTCAGGCTTTGGGCTTCAGCCCAGGGGTGCCATGGAAGGCAGGCTCTGGCCGCGGGGCTATGGGCTCCAGCCCCAGGCTCTGGCCGTGTGGCTTTGGGTTCCGTCCCCTAGCCACCTGCTGCCTCCTCAGCCAGCCTCCCCGCCCCCATCGCCCCTGCTGCCTCCCCCGATCTCCCACCCAGGGCTTAATTTGTCCCCAGACTTGCCGGGGCTAAGTCTGTTGTGAAAAGCGATACTTATATGTTTGTTAATATCACTTTTCACAACAGACTTACTAGCTAGCAATAAATAAATGACAATGATTTGGACGTGTATGTGTCCGTATTTATTTGTTTTTCCTAAAGGTAACTAACTATTTTAGGAAAAAGTGTGAGAGCGGCCACCAGCAAGAGTTGCTGGCTGCACACTGAGGCCATCAAATAATTTGTCCTGAGAACCCCTGCTCTAGTCTGTTCTCACAGGCCTCTAGCCCTTGCATCAGATGCCACCACTCAGGCAGCAGCCTCCCACAGGCCAGGCTCAGCTACAATGCTGGCTGACTTTTTGGTGGAGGTGCAAATCCCCGTCTCAAGGGATTGAGGGGTTCACTTCACTGCCTTCCCAGCAGGGCATCTACCATCCCCTGCTACTATGACAGTGAGGGGAAGAGCAGGCATTACTAAGGATAGGCAATACCACATGCTTCCCACCACATTCAGTGCCTAACCTCTTTGTGCTAGCCTGACATGTATAGTGGTGTCACACTCTACTTATGCTCTTCTTTCTAGGATCCTGTTGCTTTGCTGATCATCATATTCATGAATATCCATAGCAATGTATTCCTCTATTAACCACGTCACCTAATTCTGTGTATGTCCCTTGGCTCTATTATCAACAACTGAGGCTCAGACACATTTCTTCTTTTACATAAATATTAGTCATTGTGTGTGAGGGGGGGAGGTGCAACACTACAAGACAGCATAAAATAACCCCAGTGAACATCAACGATATTAGTTTTAAAAGTGAGCAATTAAAATACAAGAGACCAGAGCTTCCCATATTATGACTGTGTGTTTGCATTTTTCTTTTTAATTTACAACAGTAACAGACTGTTCTGTCTCACTCACATGGCTCTTCACCAGTATACTTGCAAAACAAGTGTCATTTGCAGAGAGAAATCAACAGAGGGGCTGCCAACAGCAGATAAAATGTGATGGTCACATCATTATTGCCCAAACAAAATGTTAATTCAGAAACTCAACAGCCTTGCAAGACTTTTCCAAAACCTGCTTTCTGAGCACACAGTGGTACTGCAAACTGTTTAATTACAACACTTCATTTTCTACAACTCCTGTGGAAAAACTAAGAACATTGTCCTTCTTAGAAATGTACTGACGAGTCCTTATTACTATTTATTTGTAATGCAGTAGTGTCTAGAGGCTCCAACTCATTGTACTGGGTATGGTACAAACAGAAGAAAAACATGAGCCCTGCTCTCAGAAGCTTATTTATAAAGCTGTGTGGTTCAGCTGCTCTTGTCTCTCCACCCAGTATATGGTTCAAACTAGGTCTGGCCAATGTGATTTTTTTTTAAACCATTAACCAGCAGAGCCCCTTTGGTTTCATTCAGATGTCAAGTGCCTATACGCAGCTTCCTGTAATGGGTTGTCACCTGATCTTGCCGTAACAAATTGGCCGAGTCATCTGTGAAAATAAGCTATGAGGCTGCAGCATCTTGTATTCTCCTGTGTAGTACTGCAGTGTGCTACTAAAAATAGCTGCCGGCTTCAACTCCAGAGTGGCTGCTTTCTGAAGACAAGTGAAATGATTTTTGTACTTTGCATGTCTAACAGCCTTGAAATATTCTACTGTCCTACTCACGCAGCCTGAAATTCACCCTTGGGCAGAGGGCCAACACAAAGCTTATGTCCCACTTAAACGTGGCTTGTCCCGCTTTTACTCTACACAGCTGTTTCTAACTCTTCTTCTTTGGAGTGTTTCTCTTTTGTTGGTTCCATACTTCTATATTGCTGATAAGATCTAAGTTCCTGTATTAAACACTGCAGAACATTTTGGAGGTATCAAGTGCACTCTTAACAAACCTATATTTAAACAATGAAATTCTAATCTCAGTTAACCTGATGTAAATCTGGAGAAACCCCCCAATTATGTCAATGAAGTTGCGCCAGGGTAAAATTGGTGAGAGAGCAGAATCAGGCCTTGTGGTTCTGAACTGCTTTTGCACAGGGGTTGAAATTCACCTCTGTGCAGAGAGACAGCAAAAGACATACACGCTCCTTAAATCCCACTTAAACTCTATTTTTGAAGTGGTGCGTAGACTGTGTAGGCTCTTTCCCTAGGGATGAATTTCACTCCTCTGCAGTAGTAGTATTATTTAACCTTCTTATATTGCAGTAGCGCCTAGAGGCCAACCAGTTCAGGGCCTCCTTGAGCTAGGGTGACCAGGTGTCCGTTTTTTGACCGGAACACCCGGTCTAAAAGGGACCCTGGCGGCTCCAGTCAGCACTAAGGCAGGCTAGTCCCTACCTGTCCTGGCTGGCACCGTGCTGCATGCACCCAAGAAGCAGCCAGCAGGTCCGGCTCCTAGGCGGGGGGGGGGGGGGGGGGGGGGGGGGCCCCCAGCCCCCGCCCCACCCGGGGGTCTGGGGGGGGGGGCGGCCCGGGGGGGGGGGGGGGGTGGTGGGGGTGTGTGCCCCAAGAACCAGCTCCACACTGGGAGCTTGGGGGGGGGGGGCCGGGGGGGGGGGGGGGGGGAGGGTGTGTGCCCCAAGCACCAGCTCCACACTGGGAGCTTGAGGGGGTGGTGCCTGCGGGTGAGAGCAGCGCGTGGAGCCTCATGCCCTCCCCCCCTTCTGGGGCACACATAGCGCGGTGCCAGGACAGGCAGGCCGCCTGCCTTAGCCCTGCCCCCTGCACTGCTCACCGGGAGCTGCCCAAGGTAAGCCCACGCCCCAACCCCGAGCCCCAACCCCCTGCCCCAGCTCAGAGCTCCTTCCCACACCCTGAACCCCTCATCCCTGCCCCCACCCCAGAGCCCCCATCCCAGAGCCCTCACCCCCCCTGCACCCCAATGCCCTGCCTCAACCCACAGCCCCCTCCCGCACTCCAAATCCCTTGGCCCCACCCCCCAGGCTGGAGCCCCCTCCTGTACCCCAAACCCCTCCTCCCCGGCCCCACCCCAGAGCCAGCACCCCCAACTGGAGCCCTCACTCCGGGGAATGGGATCAGACTTTAACAATGACAATAACAATGACAGCTCCAGCCCAACTCTATTAATTTCTTCTCTTTTCCCCAAAAGGACAATTATTACCAGCTAAATAACTGTCAAACGACGATTGTTTTTCTTTCTAAAAGCTCTCTCCAGTTAAAGGGAAAGGGAACAAGGGATGTTGATAAAATGAAAGCCTTACATAATACTTCACATTTCAAAGGCTTTAACTGTTTGTCCTTCTTTTCTATATCTTTAATAAAAGGTTAAAAGGATGTGTAATGACGTGTTTGCCATGGTACTAAGCAGCTTGAGGTCTCTGTATACCACACCTCCAACCTTGTTCAATGCTGGACAGTGATTGGGTTATGTTTACACCTTTGACTTTTTGGGCCCCTTTATTCCATCTAAATTAACACAAGTCCCTAGAAAGCAGCTATATTATGTGCTCAATTTTTCATCTTCAGTAGCATCTTAAATCCAGTATATAGCAGCTGTATTTGGAGATGGGCACAAAGCAGAATGCTAGATTCAAACACCCACAAACTTTGGCAAAGTTTCCATCTGGATTCTACCTTCACCTCTATAATGGGTCAAGCCATAGCCATGGCTCTCAACACTTGAAAACCATGGGAAAGTCATATGTAGGTTAAAGCAAGGTGGCTGTTGCTCTGCCAAGCCTTAGGGCCTTTTTGTCCCATAAAACCAAAGGGCTGGTCTACACTGGGGGAGGGGGGAATCAATCTAAGATACGCAACTTCAGCTACGAGAATAGCGTAGCTGAAGTCGAAGTATCTTAGATCGACTTACCTCGCATCCTCACGGCGCGGGATCGATGGCGGCGGCTCCCCCGTCGACTCCGCTTCCACCTCTCGGCCTGGTGGAGTTCCAGATTCGACAGGGAGCGCGTTCGGGGATCGATTTATTGCGTCTAGATGAGACGCGATAAATCGATCCCCGATAGATCGATTACTACCCGCCGATCTGGCGGGTAGTGAAGACGTACCCAAAGACAAGGTGAGTTGGCTCTGGATCACAAAGTTCTGGGAAAGAGGTTCAGATACATGGACCCAGATTTGGCCCCTCTCCAGTTGCATTTGGTTTTGTCCCTTCTTTCCTGAGAGATTTTCAGTTCAGTCCTTAACACACTTAAACATTCTCAGGAAAGCTCCCATCCCAACTAGGATCAGTAGCTTGTATAGAAAAATAAAGACAAAACTTTGTCCTTCTTAGGGCTTGTCTACAGGAGGAAACCTACCAGCATTACTGCACCACTATAGTTATACAAGTATAACTCCCCATGCGGACGCTTCTCTTCCAGAATATTTCCACATGGGAGTTCTACTGGTATAACTATAGCAGTATAATTACACCGGTACAGTAATGCTGATAAATTTCCCAGTGTAAACAAGCCCTTAGAAAGCTGCCAGTCCATGCTTCTTCCAGTCTATGCAAGGTGAGGCAGGATGGTTTCCTGGTTGTCACTGCACCGAAATGCAAGAGATAGATTCATAGACTAATAGACTCTAAGGCCAGAAGGGACCATCATGATTATCTAGTCTGATCTCCTGCACATTGCAGGTCACAGAACTTTGCCCACCCACTCCTGTAATAGACCCCTAACCTATGACTGAGTTACTGAAGTCCTCAAATCATGATTTAAAGACTTCAAGTTACAGAGAATCCACCATTTACACTAGTTTAAACCTGCAAGTGACCCCATGCTGCAGAGGAAGGTGAAAAATGCACGGCGTCTCTGCCAATCTGGCCTGGGAGAAAATTTCTCCCTAACCCCAAATACGGTGATCAGTTAGACCCTGAGCAGCCAGACATCTGGGAAAGAATTCTCTGTTGTAACTCAGAGCCCTCCGCTTCTAGATATTTGCTGCTAGCAGTTGCAGATCAGCTATATGCCATTGTAGATCTGAGTTCAGTTCCCAGCTCTATCACAGCTTCCCTGTGTGACCTTGGGCAAGTCACTTACACTCTTTACCTCAGTTCCCCATCTATAAAATTGAGAATGACACTTTCTTTCTCCCATGTTATACCTGTCTTGTCTCTCTGGAGTGTAAGCTCTTTGGGGCAGAGACAGTCTGTTACTGTGTATTTGTACAGTACCTAGCACAATGAGACCTCTATCTCAGATAACTCTTGGTTCCCTCCATCAAGCACAAAAGATAGACAGAAACAAACAAATGGTACCAGGTTAAAAAAGAATGACTCTATGATGATCCAGAATGAAGGATGATCCAGACTTCTATGACATTTCTGACCCAGCTGATGCAGCAAGGATAGGGCTCTATCCTGCCAGTTTGACCCAGCCCCATTTCAGGGGTAGTGTGGAGCTGCACTGCTCAATGGGGAGCAAGCCTACTGCCATGGCCACTCATGGGGTGCAACCAGGGCCATCCTTAGGATTTATGGGGACCTATGCAGTATTATGAAACTGGTGCCCCTATGCCTGCGGCAGCCCGGGCTCACATGTGTATTTTAGATAAGGGTGGTCTTTTGAAGGATTTATTTAAAGAACTATATGTCTGAAGATCCAAGCATTTAAGGCTAAAGATGAATACTCAGATTGTGCATCTAAAAATCTATGCAAGGATTTTTTAGAGATTTGATTTTATCATCTTCAGCAACACACTAATTAATATTTTTAAAGCAAATTTTAAACTAAGGGCCTGTAGACTAACATGTTCTGAGTAAATATTACAGTAATGCACAACTGTTTTTGTCAGTAAATTTAGAAACTGACAGTATGTACCTGGGGGTGGGCAAATGCCTGTTAAATGGCTTCATTACCCCTTGAATGGCTCTTTAACAGTTTCAATGTTGTGCTAATAGGTCTGGCAGGCTGGAAGGCTTTTTCACTTTTAAGTACTAGATCCCCTCTGGAGGAAAAAGAATGAGAAGTACTGACCCTAACAACAAACTGAAGGGAGGCCTTTTAAACCCTCTCCTGCTCCACATATCTGATGCAAGGACGTTTTGCCCCTCCCCAGCTTTGCCTATGTTGATATTCCAAAAAAATCCATGGTGAATGTCTCTGCTAAGCCAGATGCTGCCTTCATATCTTGTGGTCTGTGGGGACGCTGCAGGGTCAGAACTTCACTGTTGGCAGCTCAAGCCCAGTAGAGACTGACAGACACACTGAGATCTAGCTTGGGGAATTTCAACAAAGGTGAAAGGTCCTGTTGTGATTGGGGAGATAAAAGAAGCATCTGGGTTGGGAATTGAGAGAGCCTGGGAGTCAGTCAACATCATTGGGGAGAGGGGGTCAAGGATCAGTTTGAACTGGGAGAAAGAAACTGAACTGGAGGCAGACAAGATTGGAGGGGCAAGCTGCAGATAAGCATCATTTAGTAACTTTTGGGGCTTCTTTTAGCTGGATACAAACAGGGCCTGGATATTGTGGCCCATACTTTAGTATGGCCAAGCTGTTCTCAGCACAGCAGTGGAAGCAGAGGCAAAGGTAGCTTTATGCCACATTTATCATAACTCAATCCTATGGCCAGGCAGGGACCAATCTGGCCCTCAGCATAATTTAGGACAGCCTGATGGCTGCCCTAACTTACACTTAGCTACCAACAGCCCCTCCTCAGAGTCCTGCTACATGGCAATTAAATGAGATGGACAGGGATCCAAGCTCACTCTTTAAACTAGCAACACATACACACTGTTACTTCATGTGACTAGAATGAGAAAAAATTACATTTAAACTCAGCCCCTGACCAATAAATAGTACAGTAGCCTGCTTTTTCTAAGAATAACAACGTGTTCTTGATGCCTTGGGCAAGGTCAGTGTGGCCCATAAGGGAAACACTGAACATTTCTAAGATTCTCAAATCCTGCTTATGTGCTGCCTCTCCCTATACCGCTATGTCTCCATGATGGACTCAAAGCCCCAGTGGCTCCTTCATGCATCCCTACTGATTATACGTGTTATGCTCAACCAATGAGGGAAACAGAAACAATAGCACATGACTTATGTGACCAATTACAGTTAACTAAAACATCTTGAGTTTTGAGGATCGATAGCTCCCAGCGACCTATTCAAGACCAATCCACAGAGTATTTAAACCTCCCCCCCCCACCACCACCACCACCACAACATTCATTTAGTTAACCTGAAAAAGTGCATTTGGGAACATCACAATCTGCACGTGACCATTTGTTAAGTAGACGCTATATCCATGAGTAAATAATTTGCTGCAAATGTGCTTGGCTCTGCTTACTATCTACCTCGTGGGTGTTGAGAGTCTTATCTCATTAATGTCAGGAAACTGCCAGCTATCTTTGGATTTAAATTTCTATGTAAGGCTCTGATATGCTTTAGTCCAAACAGGAATTAATTCAGGCTATGGCACCCCCCTGAGCGCAGCAAGTTACAACGCTGTAAAGCGCCAGTGTAAACAGTGCTGTAAGCTAATCCCCTTGTGGAGGTGGAGTAACTGCAGCGCTGGGAGAGCTCTCTCCCAGCGCTGGCGCGCGACCACACTCACACTTCAAAGCGCTGCCGTGGGAGCGCTCCCGCGGCAGCGCTTTGAAGTTTCGAGTATAGCCATGGCCTCAGGGAAAGCCTATGGCCTGTGTTATGTGGGTCAGATTAGATGATCACAATGATCCCTTCTGGCCTTGGAATCTGTAACTCTATGATTCAGCAAAGCACATGCTTAACTTGACTTCAGAGGGAGTTAAGCAAGTGCTTAAGTGTTTTGCTGAATAAAGAGGAACATAAGCATATGCTTTGCTGAAATGGACACTAACTGCAGAAAATTACTACTTTTTAAAAATGTATTTACTAAATCTAAATTTGGGACCAAAGCTACCTGACACTGTCTCTTTAATATTATTTCTATACTGATACTATGCTAGAAAATACTACAGTATGATACTACCATTATATTAACATAAGTGCAGTTAATATTAGCATAATTGCTGTCATGTACTTGCTATTGTTATCACTGAGATATCATTGCCCTCTGCTGGTTTTTAGTATTAAGACACAGATGTCTCAGATATGTAGTGTTTACAACACTGTGGTGAGCTAAAGCAAGGTGGAAGAAGTTGGTATCCAATTAATCACCTACTACTACCTCTCACCAATATTGCTTATGCAGAGAAGAAAAAAAACTAGTTGGTCGGTTTCAAAGACATATAAACACTTTTACTTAATATCTGTGCAATGAGAAATCCCTCTTTCCCCTTATGGTTTTGTCTTGGCTCTCGATCATCTCTTCACCAGCTTCCAACTGGCTGCTTGAATAACATCTAGCAGTGTAACTGGCAGGACCAACTTGTTATGCTACAGTCAGACACTGGAGGATGAGAGCTGTGGAGTGTGTTGATTTGATACAGCACTCCTCGCTAGGGACAAGTCTATAATAAATGACGTACAGGCAAGGACCACTTCATCCGCCACAGCAGTGTGACTACTGCTAGGTTTTAGATACACAGCAGCAATTCCGTGCCAGGAGCTTTTGGGAGTGGGAGTGAGGAAAAATGATTTCTTCAGTTGAAGCTACGGGGAAAGTCTGCAGGCAGAAATGTAATTACCTGAGTGGGAATTCTGGCAGAAAACCCAAACTCCCCTCCCCCCCACTCCTTAAATAGCCATAAATGCTATGCAGTCACCATGGAGAGATTACACACAGCATTGGGATCAAATACAGCACTGATATAAAATACGTACACACACTGCCAGTGCTAGCCAGGGAATGGATTTCAGCTGCACTGACAACAATCAGTTCTGCACACGCTGCAGCCACCCAGAAAAGCTGCAACTGAGCTCTCTCAAAGGTCAAACCTGGGGCCAGACCCTTCTTTAGGACTCACCCCTGTTAGGTGTTCAGCATCTCTGGGGTGGTTCAGCATGCCTTTAATGCCCACTGGACCAAATCCTTAAAGATGTGAGGCCCTTACTGCCCTGGAGGGGAGCTCGGCCCCAGCATGACTTATCCTGGCAACTCAATAAGATGGATTCATGAGCTGCCCCAGGCCGCTGACAAGGTCTCTCTAGGTCCTTTCCACTACCTCCACAGTGATCCCATGAGGGTTGCCAACCCTCCAGGATTGTCTGGGAGTCTCCTGGAATTAAAGATTAATCTTTAATTAAAGATTATGTCATGTGATGAAACCTCAAGGAATATGTGCAACCAAAATTGGCAACCCCTAGATCCCATGGATACAGATGACCGAGGTTAGCAGTAACCCCTCCCGAGCCCCCTGTATACGTGGCAGAGGAAGGGTAAGTGAGAGGGCCCCAGAGATCATAGGACTCAGAGCCCCCAAGAAAGTGAGGTTGGGGAGGGAGCCCCATTCTTGCTGACTGAGGCCTTGTCTATTTTCAATGTTGCACTGCGCTTAAAAACGGATTTAGTCAAATTAGGGCAAAAAACACAGTGTGGATGCTCTTAACTCTATTTAAACCAGGCATATTATAGGCAGGGCCAGTAGTACTGCCTATTATTGAGGTGGCCAGACACTTCCCATTGTAAAACCCTGTTTTAAGTTGTTTGTAACTTTTCCCAGCTTTAACTGTTTGGGCTGAAATTTTCCACATGAGATGTCTGCCTCAGACTAATGTTTTTTGAAAAAATTCAGCCAAAAGGTTTCAGTTGTTTCCAAGACCAAGAATGGGGAAAATACTTGTTTTTCTCAATGTTAAAAAATTCTGGTGACCTTTCCATTAAGAAGCTTTAGCAACCGTCATACTTTGAAATTTGGCAGAACGATGACCTTTCTGTGAGAGATGTGCTTTTTGGTGCCCGTGAAAATCCACCCAAAATCGGCCAAGTTATAAGCCTTTAAAAAAAAAAATCACAGTTTGCACATGCTCAGTCCAGACTTCAAATTTTAGGCACCTGATCTGAGAGCAGGGAGCCTGTCTCTCCCATGCTCTCAATGACCGTTCCCTCCCACCAATGAGCATGGAGAAGGAAGCAGCTTGATTTGAATACTGATGGGACAAGAGATGGACTGGTGTGGGGGAACAGTTACGACAAGGTGCCCAGGAGAGCAGGACTGAAAGCTGGCTGGAGGAGGAGAGGAGCGCTGGTTCATTAATTCTTTCTACAGAAGGTAACTTGCTCAAGTTCACACCCATTCTGGATCCATATAAGAATCCAGGTAGGTTTTTCTTGCCCCTGTTCAGGAGGACTCCCAGCCCCCTTCTTTGAGTTGGAGTTGTACTTCAAACAATCCCTCTCATGATAGCAACCCCTAGATCTCCTCTTCGGAGCTGGGGGTTGTAATTTAGGCAGCTCCTCTGTCTCACCTTCAGATAGGAGTCCCCTACCTTTCCTCCCTGCAGCTGGAGTTGTAACTTAGGCCAGTGGTAGGACCTTAACAAGCTTCTCCTTCAGCCGACTCTTTTCCCCAATTAATGTCAGGCTCAGAGGGTACAGCAGATAAGCCTTTTCTTGCTAGGAGGGAGGAGGCAGCATATCTGATGGGCCCCTTCCTGTAGCTCATCCCATCTGGCTGGGTGAGAGGGGAGCCTTGCTCTGCTCACTCTGCGAGGCTCCTGGTCCTGGGCCCTTAAAGAAACAGTAGTGGGATTTCCACACACACTACTTATTCTCAGGACTGCTTCCTCTCTACCAATATGTCCTAGGTCCTTGTATATATCAGACCTCCCAGCATCGTAAAGGGCCACGCCACATGACACGGTTGTGCTGACCCCTAGGCACCACTGCCCATAAGAGGGCAGACTACCCCGCCATAAATCGGTTAATAGGTAACATGCCACATGCTGAAGAACATGTAGCAAAGTGCTTGGGTCTTACAGGACCAATAAAACTTGTTGTGTACTGCAAAGGGCTCCCCATGTACAAATCTTTGTATCACCTCCTAACACCACCTATTTTTCTCCCGTATGGTTTGGAACTCTGGGGGCACATGGGAGGAGAGAGGTGGCAAAAGTCATATACATTTGAGAAGTCTTGACTCCTGTCCAATATGTCCAACCATCTTGCAAGCCACTAAACTGCTTGGGAAACTGTATTTACTGTTTATAAAGTACATACAGTAGAACCTCAGAGTTACGAACCAGAGTTACAAACGGACCAGTCAACTACACACCTCATTTGGAACCAGAAGTACACAATCAGGCAGCAGCAGAGACAAAAATAAACCCCCAAATACAGTATAGTACTGTGTTAACTGTAAACTACTTAAAAAATTAAGGGAAAGCAGCCTTTTTCTTCTGCATGGTAACATTTCAAAGCTGTATTAAGTCAATGTTCAGCTGTAAACTTTTGAAAGAACAACCATCACATTTTGTTCAGTTACGAACATTTCAGAGTTACAAAAAACCTCCATTCTCGAGGTGTTCGTAACTCTGACGTTCTACTGTATTTCAATTTCCTCCACTCAACCCCAGCAATTTCTTTAAAAGTTGCTTTTGATTTTGCAGTGATTTTTTCCCAACATTCACATCCCACAGATTTGGCTTTTGTTTTCATTTCCACAAGACAAGCCATAAAAAGGCTTTTGATTTTAAAAAAAGAAGTAGTTTGCATTTTCCCCCCTCTCACTGCTAAATATTGGCCTTGCTCTTCTTTTCTCTCTTCTGTTTCAACTTCTGTACCTCACATGAGCCCTCCTGTTCTGTGGACTTACCTTCTTAAAGGAAGGCACCCTGTATTTATCCTTATGAAAAACTCTCATCCCCTCCGCCCCGATATGCACACACATTTTTCAACCACCTCTACAGAATGCTTTAAGGCCCTGATCCTGCAAAGACTTATGCATGTGCTTAAATTTATACACTGTGATCCAGCCTCATTAATTACAGAATTATAGAAATGTAAGACTGGAAGGGACCTCGAGAAGTCATCAAGTCCAGTCCCCTGTGCTGAGGCAGGACCAAGTATACCTAGACTGTCCTTAACAGGTGCTTGTCCAAGCTGTTCCTAAAAACCTCCAATGATGGGGATTCCACAGCTTCCTTTGGAAGCCCATTCCAGAGCTTAACTACCCTTATGGTTAGAAAGGTCATCAGGTCCCCCTTTGGTCTTCTTTGCTCAAAACTGAATGTGCACAATATTTTTAACCTTTCCTTATAGGTCAGGTTTTCTAAACTTTTTGTCTTTTTTTATTTTGCTTTCCTCTAGACCCTCTCCCATTTGTCCACACCTTTCCTAAAGTGTGATGCTCAGAACTGGATACAGTACTCTAGCTGAGGCCTCACTAATGCTGAGTCGAGCAGGACAATTAATGGGAACTTTGGTATCGACTTCAATAAGTGTAGGATCAAACCCTGTAAAGACCATTTGCACAATCCCTAGTGAAAGCCTACAGCTCATACTGACTTCAAAGTAGAGTGCATTAAGTATGTGTGTACGTGCTTGTCTTCACTACAGGGGAGATCCATGCTGCTGCAATTGATGCAACAGGTGTCGATTTAGCGGGTCTAGTGAAGACCTGCTAAATCAACAGCAGAGCGCCTCCACTCAACCCCGGTACTCCACCTCTCTGAGAAGAGTAAGGTAAGTTGACCGGAGAGCATCTCCCATCGACACTGCACAGTGAAGACACTGGGGTAAGTCAACGTAAGATACGTTGACACCAGCTACATTATTCATGTAGCTTAGGTCAACTTATCCCGGTAGTGAAGACAAGCCCTAAGTCTTTCCAGGATCAGGTTTTAAGTGTCCACATACTAATGAGCAAGGTTCTTTTCACTTCATAAATATGACCATATGCAAACTGCAACACAATTTGTTTCAACCTATATAAAATACTCACTGTTTCTTCTCTATTATCATTTATCTCACTTTCTCTTTACATACCACTATCAAGCATAACTTGATCTACAAAATGCAGAAGCATGATTCATAAAGCATTCCTGATTTTGATTATACAATAACCTGAGATTTTAAACTTATGTTTAATCAGTTTCTGTGTTTAGTTATTTACATTCAATTTCTATTCTCAAACTTTACTATTTTGTTGTTGAAAGAGCAAATATAAAGATCTGTGGCTTATTGCTAAGATTAAGTAAATAATTGTTTATGGATTTTTAAAAAATCTTTTGATACTGCATTGTTATCATTGCAAGTGCCTAATCACAAAAGCAAACAAGCAACCAGATCTGCATAGCACACTGTGATTCATGCTAATTAATATACTAATAAGAAATAACATTGCAATCATATTATATTATGATCACATACATTCTATAAACATTTGCTGGAAAAACTAAAAGTAATATTTTTATTGGGCTAAGCCTGCACTCCCTGTGAACCAAAAGCTACCCCAAAAGTCCAATGGAGTTACATTGATATAAAAGGAGAACAGAATTTACCATCAGAAGAGAGAGAACGTCCTTGAAATGGGATTACATCTCAGGGGTCTCTGGATTCACAGTTATTGGCAACTTTAGTTTGCAGGCATTCTCTTTTAATTCTGGGGTTCACCTGATCCTCACATATGGACTGGCGCAAAGTACATACGCATGTGTCATGTAAACATCTCCATGCAGTTCCATCTACCCAGAATGCCCCTGCTACTTCAGTTCTAAAGGAGATAATTATGGAAATCTTTGTAGTGGGTTTTGTGATATGAACCTGAAAAAGCCCACAAACCCTTTTTAATTTTGTGTTCCAGGTCTCTAGAAGTGAAAATCTCCTCACTGGCTCTCAGTAAGAGATCAAAATATGCCCCCCCTCCTCCAAAAAAAAAAAAAAAGAGGAAATGTAAAAAACAAAGAGCAAATTCTCGGTGCTCACAAGAAACTAAATGGCTGATTATAGCAGCTTTATGGGTATTGGGAGATAATACACTTGTTTTACAAACAAAACAATGAGTTATCAAAACATTGCTTTACCAAGACATAGCAGGTTATCACCTTCCTCACTTTACTTGCATGTTGTACTTCTTTTCCCTACCACTTCTCTGTTACCTTTTCTCATATAAGCTTTTTGAGGTGAGAACCGTGTATTCTTTTATGTTTGGAAACTCACTTAACCCTGTGGATGGTAACAGAAACAAACAACAATCATTAGGCTCTTTGGCATTTCCAATATACATTTGAAAGCTCTATCCTTGGTGTTCACTAATCTCCTTTTCTGTTGGACTACACTACCTCTCCCTGAAATGCAGAAGTTTTGCCAACAAGTTACAGTAACATAACCCACAATATGACCCTTGGAATTCTAGGTTGGGTGGCATTTATTTTCTGCATCCTTTGCCATTACTAAAAACGATGGACAATCACAGGTGATGGGAGGAATCTGGGCAGAAATTGCAGTATGGGAAAAAGTTACATGAAAACGTCTCTCTTTTTTCCCCTTTAAAAAGCCTGGAGGCATCCTGCCCCCTTGTGTGACCTGCAGAAACTTGCTGCTGTCACTCCAGTGCCCGTGGCTGGCACAGGGAAGCCAGGTTCCCTCTCACCATAAGGTGAGATCACCTGGACACAGGTGATGTGTGTGTACTGCAATCTTCCAAACTCTAGGAGGAAACCTTTTGTGTTGTCATTTATTGTAGCAACAGGCCCAGGCAACTGCCTGAGTCCCTAGTGACCATGCACAGCCGAGCTCCTCCTGGACCTTCAAAGCAAGAGAAGGAGGTGGTCACGGTCTTGCCATGGGCTGCGGCAGGTCCAGCAGGGTAGAGGTGCTGCAGCCATCAGTCAAGGAGCTGCCGAATGGCTGGGGAGCCAAGACCCAGGTAACAACTTTTCCCAAGCAGATGGGGAACAGGATGTTACAAGAGAAGCCTGAGTGGGTGCGTAGGTCGGTAAGTAGGTAGAAAGAAAGAGCTCCCTTTGGGCAACTCTTTTTATCAGCCCTTAACACAGAGCTCGTCCAAGCTGGTACAAGCCTGGCATTGCAGGGGCACAGACAAGGCAGGCTCACTGTATGTCTGTGGATACGGGTTTATTGATTTTAACAATTCTTTATGGAGACTGGAAGGTTTTTTGTAATGCTTTCCCTCACTCCTCTAATTAAGGGTGCTAGATCCCTCTAGTTGCACCTTCCACATCAGTGATGAATGATCACGTGTGTATAGGTAAGTCTGACCCAGGAGGTTATATATTACAATGCCTGAGGGCACTCTGGAGTGGCACTTGCTCATGAAGATGGTATGTTGCATATTTGCCCATCTGCTTTGAGAGGTTATGTTGTGCTATGGGAGTGGACAGTGGATTCGCCACCACGTGCAGGCAATTTTTTTTAGCTGACGTCATGTTTCAATGGGTTCAATGTTGTGTTCTGTATGCAGCAGGTGCGCAACTTTCTTTACAGGGTTTGTGTCCGATCATTGAAGGAAGTTGCAAATGTGTCCTGTGTCATCCTCTTGTTAGAAAAGAGAAAGGGCACGAGTGCAGGAGCGTGGAACTCTAAGCAGCATGTAATGGGGAGAGTCCAGATGCAGGCATTGCCCTGTCACCAGCCTTGTCAGTACCAACTGCACACTGTCATGGACACAGCATAACAAAGGGGCACTGAAATTCTGCTCAACCAAGGGCTGCCTTAGCCATTTGCTGGGAGCATAAGGATTGTGCTTAATTGGCATAAAATGGAGCACACTATTGTTGCCCTTCTTGCTATTGCAGAGTTAAGGCTCATGGAGACTACAACCAAAAGCATAAAAAATAAAACACATTTAGGGCCCAATCCTGCATTCCTTGGGCACCCAAAGCTGCCACTGAGTTTAGAATGAGGAAGGCATGTAGGATGGGATCCTTAGTAAGTGATAATTTAAGACTCCTGAATGTTTATTGTGGTCACATCTTCCTACATAGTTTCAAACAAAGCTTCATTTAGAATTGTTTCAAGACTTTACCTTTTAATGTGATCAAGGACACAGCCAAGTGTGAGGTCACGGCTTCTGTTCTTGAAATTCTTCTTCATTTCGTTACCATAGCCGATAATCTATGAGAAAATGTGGCTCACTGTCAGGACATTTCGGGAGCTGCACAGATGCGCAAAGCTGTGTTCTGCTCCGCTCTAAGCCTGACACTTTTATGGAGCTATTTTAGAAACTGTCTGCTTATAAATGGAGTTAAATTTCCCCAAGTGTCTTTCTCGTGTATTTATTTCTTTTTCTCGCAGGCTAATAATGACCCATCTCAGAGAGCAGCTGGCTCCACCCTTCGGGATGGGTCCACTGGGTCAAAAGGCATCTTAGACAGTGAAGTAAAACTTGAAGATGTACTCAGTGGGGGAAATTCACCTGGGGAAGGTCCAGAAAAAAATAACGGGCAAAACACAGGTAAACAACCGAAAACCTCATAGCAACCAAAAGGAAGAAGATACAGAGCCATTCACCCCTTTGAGCCCAGTGCTGCAAACAGTTACTACACAGTGCAATGTAATGTCCCATTGACTCCAAGCATTTGCAGGGCTGCGCTCCCTAATCAGTTGTTCAAATCTGGCCCAAGTCAGTAATATCCAATTACTGGTTTTAGCTCTGTGTGACTCAATTCTCACGATCGTAATAGACAGTAATTTTCACCCTTGTTGGCAGGCTTGTTGAATGGATCATGAAGAATGAACTCCCACGTCGCTCCTACAAAAGGTCCCGCCCTTCCAATCAGGGTTGTGACATATTGGCATTGACCCTGCCAGTGTTGTTCCTGTTTTGTGGCTAAACAGGGGAGTAATTTGGCCTTTCACGTGCACTAAATTCACATTAAAATTAAGGAACAAAATGGAAATAAATATTTAGGGGCAGATCCTCTGCTGGTGAAAACTGTCATAGCTCCAGCGAAGGCAATAAAGCTACGTAAATTTTTACACCAGCTAAGGATCTACCCCTGACTGTGTAAGTGCAAAAGGGAACATTCAGCTTTGACCCTTGTATAAATTTAAGATAGTTTAGCAACTCTTACCACTGCTAAAGTAACAGCAGACATTGGTACACATTAAAACACTTATTTTGCTGTTTAAATCCCGTATTTGCCTGTCTTCTAAGTACTAAGAATGGTTTGAATTTCACAAACATACTTAGTCAAACTAAAGTCTAAAGTAACTGTTCTTTGTTACAAGCAAGGTCTGTAATAAAACAGTGTTTCCAAGTGAACATTAAAGGAATAAATACTAGTTTGCTGCTTTTAAAAAACAACTTAAATTCCATTCCCATGTCTCTTGATTTCCTCCACATTAAAATTAAACAGCTGTATTTGCCTGAGAACGTTCTGTGTAAGATATAGAGATAGATTGATAAATCTAAATGGGTAAAATTGTGTTTTGGGGTAACATGTTTTTTACACACATACACACACACACACACACACACACAGTTAAGGAAATATGTAAGTCAAAGTCGTTACAGCAAACTTTATTTGCCCTCACTGAAAATACTCAATAGAAAAATGCTACGTAAGCACAAAGGATTATTACTAGCATTCATACTCTGAAGGATGAGTGCTTTATAAATATGGATTGTAGTACTAATAATTTTAAGTCATATTTTGTAATAAACATCATTTTTTGGTTATGTTTAACTTCATATTTGTCCCTCTCTCCACTCTGTTGAAATCATACAATTAAACATTGCTTTATATTTTACATAATGAATCATAGTTTTGATCACAGTAGTAAGTGAAATATGTTGAGAAAATGTCAATGTGATTACATCTTTTGTCATTTTTCTTGCTATATTTAAAATACTTTTATGGGGCCTATTATAATGAGCATTATACACATTTCCTAATTTTTTGTTACAGAAAAGCAAAATATAATCTATGTTCCCAAGACATCAAGGTCCTGCATTCCAGAAAGTTTGCTGAAGACACAAATGCATGCTTGTTTTTCACACACACTATTGAGTATGCTCACATATATACAACAGCATGCAGGCAAAGGATTTTTCTTACCTGCACATGTGTGCCTGCAAACTTACTGGCCAAAAATTGCTAAGCTATTCATAGAGTGTCACTCATGTAGAAATATAAAGTAAAAGAGACTAAAAGACCAATGATACTTTTGAGATTACAGTTCACAAAGGGTCTTCAAAAGGAAGTTGGGAGTGGCTAACTCATTGCTGGGAAAGTGTTAATTTTAAATGGGTATCACCCAATATGGCCCTTCGTTAACTTGAAAGAGTACATATCCTTTTAGCACACTTAGTCTGTGAGCACATAAGCCTGTTTTTGCTGGCACATTTTTGGATGCTGGTTGGAAGGCTGGCCCCCTGATTTTTGTGTGACAGCTACAGATGACTGCTAAAGTCATCTTTGGGCAGGTATGATCTCAATATTCTGAAAAACTAACCCTATACAGACTTACTGTTCTTGTTTTCTCACAATAAAATACATCAATCGGATTTTCACACCACTCATGAAAAAGTGACAGATGTCAAATAACTGTCATTCTGATGTGGTCCAAGTCATCATTTCACAAAAGCCCTCACTTTTGCTAATGTAGATGGTGTAATTGCAAACCAAGGGCTGCAAACCTGATCTATCTTGGCAACAAAGTGTTCCTTGTTTATCGTTCATGTTTAATGTGTGGAAACCTAATGGCAGCTTAGAAGGGTTATCAGAATAATTTTTTATTCTTAATTGCTGTTTATAAATATATCATTAGTGCAGAAAACAAATGTAATCAAACGCAAGGGTATACACTTTCTTACAACCAAATATAGGTCATGGAAGCATATAAAAGGTTTTTGTTTCCATTTCATAGAGTGCAATGGTCTAGAACAGTGGTTCCCAAACTTGTTCCGCCGCTTGTGCAGGGAAAGCCCCTGGCGGGCTGGGCCGGTTTGTTTACCTGCCGCGTCTGCAGGTTCGGCCGATGGTGGCTCCCAGTGGCTGCGGTTCGCTGCTCCAGGCCAATGGGAGCTGCTGGAAGCGGCGCGGGCCGAGGGACGTACTGGCTTTCCCTGCACAAGCGGCGGAACAAGTTTGGGTACCACTGGTCTATAGAAAGCTCATTGTTAATGGATAATCTAATATCATCCCAAAATGGTAGAGTTCTCTAACTGGCTCAATGAATCTTTTAAAATCTGAATTACAAAGACTCACTAAGGCCCGGTTCAGGACAGCATGTAAATATTGACTTCCATGGGACCTCAGCATATCCTCAAGTGCAAGTGCTTTCCTGAATAGGGATGCTTTCCTGAATGTCGGCCTAAGAGGCCACAGTGTGGGATTCATCCCATGCAGACGGCCAGCACAAAGCCAGTGCATCAGTTAAGACCACTTAAAACCGTAATGCAGAGTTTAAGTGATGCATAGGGCTTTGTGCATTGGGCACCCTCAGTAAATAAATACATGGAGAAGTTACAGGATTGGAAGCGACATTGAAATTAAATTGGTGAATTGATCTCAGCTCTGTGTGAGTAATAATTTTAAACATTTTCTTTTTAAAGACATTGTGTTACTCAGTGGTGGATTTGTCAATAAACCGATGCACTTACAGGAACAGGAGAGGCAAAAGTCATCAGATATCCTTGAGGAGCTAATGATGCAGGGAATAATCAAGAGCCAAAGTACAACTTTTAGAAATGGAGAAGCAGATGCCAAGGCAAGTATCTTATCAATGCCATTCACAACCTTAGACAATTACTAAAGGCCTGATCATGCAATGAGCTCTATACTGATCCATCACTGCACCCACACAGAGCCCATTGCAATTAGTGCAGCTCTATACATAACTCCTTTCAAGAGAGGGACCTACATGATTTAGAGATAAGAAGTTGGATGACAGAGAAATATACTATTAAGAAGCTTATTTTAATGCAGAGGATGCTGGCCACAACTTTTGTTAATTTGCTTGCACACCCCCATGCTGGCCTTAGGTGGGGAGTTGTGCTGCTTGCCCATTGTTAGAAATGCTCACTGGAAATTGAATATCGCTGAATTGTTTTTCAAATCAGAAAATACGTGGCAGAAGTTAATTGACATAATCTACTTTCAGTCTTTTACTATTTGGGGTTGACGATTACAGCTAAATCAAGATTTTGGGAATCAAATACCTGAGTCTCTGAGTAATCCACAATTCATGTCAGATCCCACATCCAAAATGTATTTAAAAAATGAAATTCATTTTTATGAAATCCAGATTTTAACAAAATCTGTATCACTATTTATTTTAGTAAAATATGGTGCTGCTTTTTCACCCTGTACCTGCAAAATTTCTTTCCCCTGTCAAACATTATTCTAGGGACTAGATTCAAGATAAGTTCATGGATATCCACATGTAAGGGAGGGGAAGTTCACAAGAAGCTCATGGACAGTTTGTGGATTCAAACAAAATGTGATCCACTGCTGGTTCATGGACACAGCTCAAACCCAAACCAAGGATAGTTTTGTGGTTTGAGGCAAACCATTCACACCGCTCTAGTCTTGACTACTTGTGTAATTAAAGAACTAGAGCTTTCTACAAGAAAAAGTACTTGGGTACTTGCTTATCCAGATTGCAAGTCTGGGCATGGAAGGAGAGAATGCTCTGTGCAACATCTCTTCCCCCTGGCAAGCAGCTGGGGAGTGGACGGCTACAACCCTACAATCTGTGTTTAGGGTTTCTGTGGAGTTTGAAGGATTAGGTTTGCCTAGCCCCCCTAGCAGGTTTTTGTATTAATGGGGTTTGCATTCCTCTTATCCCCTCTCTGGCTAAAGTTGGTTGCATTTTTTGTTCATAACCCAAGTGAGTGCTGTCTGCTCTATTGTTTTTTTCATACTAATAACTACTCAAGCATTCAGATTACATGTACCATTTTATTGACTTCAGCTAACCTTTATCTGTTCTCCTTTGACGTTTGTTTGTTTCCCTCAAGGATATTTTTTTAAAAATCAATAATTTTTTATTGGAGGGAGCAGGTTTCATTTCTAGCCATCTTATCATTTAATATTTTAAATTGGAGCTGGGTCTGCTTCCTTCCTGAGCAGCCTGACAGCAGGAACACAGATTTGTCACCAGGGTGTTAACTATCAAATATTCCTCAGTCACATTGGAGAACTTGGCCTCCACTACATCCTGTAAAAGCAATCTACTCCGAGACTACCACTCCATCGTTGCTGTAAAGTAGCTGACTGGGAACATAATCCCAAAGGGGTATTACCAGAGAAGGTTCCAAACCACAACATCATACCACAGCAGCAAACTATCCTGTTGTGAAGGAAAGAGAGAAAGAAGAGTAAGAAGCCAATATGGCTGCATCAGGGGCTCTTTAATTACCTGCAAATCAAAAATGAATCCTACAAAAAATGGAAACATGGATAAATTGCTACGGATGAGTACAAAGAAATAGCACAAGCATGTAGGGACAAAATCAGAAAAGCTAAGGGACAAAATAAGTTACACCTAGCAGGAGACATGAAAGGCAATAAGAAGAGATTCTATAAATACATTAGGAACAAGAGAAAGATGAAGGAAAGTGTAGGTCCACTGCTTAGTGGGAAAGGAGAGCTAATAACAGATGACATCAAGAAGGCTGAGGTGTTTAATGCCTATTTTGCTTCAGTCTTCACTAAAAAGGTTAATTGTGACCAGACACTTAACACAATTAATATTAACAACTTGGAGGAAGAAATACAAGCCAGCATAAGGAAAGAACATGTTAAAGAATATTTAGATAAATTAGATGTTAAGTCAGCAGGACCTGATGAAATTCACCGTAGGGTACTTAAGAAACTAGCTGAAAATCTCAGAACCATTAGGGAGTATCTTTGAGAACTCGTGGAGGACAGGTGAGATCCCAGAGGGCTGGAGAAGGGCAAATATAGTACCTATCTTTTAAAAAGGGGAACAAAGACCACTCAGGGAATTATAGACCAGTCAGCCTAGCTTCGATACCTGGAAAGATACTGGAAAAAATTATTAAACGACCAATTTGTAAGCACCTAGAGGATGATAGGGTGATATGTAATAGCCAACATGGATTTGTCAAGAACAAAGCATGCCAAGCCAAATTAATTTCCTTCTTTGAGAAGGGTTACTGGCCTAATGGATGGGGCAGAGGGGAAGAAGATGTGATATATCTTGATTTTAGTGCAGTTTTAGACACAGTCTCACATGACAGTCTCATAATCAAACTAGGGAAATGTGGTATAGATTAAATTACTACAGGGTGGATGCACAACTGGTTAAAAAAACATACTGAAAAAGCAGTTATCAACGGTTTGCTGTCAAACTGGGAAGATGTATCTAGCGGGGTCCCACAGGGATCTGTCCTGGGTCTAATACCATTCAATGTTTTTATTAATGAAGTGGATAGTATGCATATAAAATTTATAGATGACACCAAGCTGGGAGACACTGGAAGCACTTTGATTGAAGGGCAGGATTCAAATTCAAAATGACCTTGATAAATTGGAGAATTGGTCTGAATTCAACATGATGGAATTCAATAAAGACAAGTACAAAGCACTGCACTTAGGAAGGAAATATTGAATGCCTAGCTACAAAATGGGGAATAACTGGCTAGGTGGTAGTACTCCTGAAAAGGATCTGGATTTTATAGTGGATTACAAATTGAATATGAGTCAATAATGTGACACAGTTGTGAAAAAGGCTAGTATCATTTTTGGGTTTAGTAATAGGAGTGTCATATATAAGACACAGGAGGTAACTGTCCTGCTGTACTCAGCACTGGTGAGGCCTCAGCTGGAGTAATGTGTCCAGTTTGGGGCATCACACTTTAAAGAAAAGCTGTGGACAAACTGGATAGAGTCCGGAGAAGAGCAACATATAAAATAAAAGGTTTAGAAAACCTGACCAATAAGGAAAGGTTGAGTCTTGAGAAAAGAAGACTGAGGAGAGACCTAGACTCTAAGGCCTTGTCTACACTGTGGGTGGGGGGAATCGATCTAGGTTACGCAACTTCAGCTATGTGAATAACGTAGCTGAAGTCGACGTACTTAGATCGACTTACCGTGGTGTCTTCACCGCGGTGAGTCGACTACTGCTGCTCCCGTCAACTCCGCTTGCGCCTCTCGCAGCAGTGGAGTACAGGAGTCGACGGGAGAGCGCTCGGGGATCGATTTATCGCGTCTAGACTAGCAGTGATAAATCGACCCCCGCTGGATCGATTGCTGCCCACGGCGGGCAGTATAGACATACCCAAAGACTTTAAGGCCAGAAGGGACCATTGTGATCATCTAGTCTGACCTCCTACATATCACAGGCCACAGAACCTCACCCACGCACTTCTGTAACAAACCCATAATCTGATAATAGTCTTCAAATATCTTACAGGTTGTTGTAAAGAAGACAGTGATCAATTGTCCTCCATGTCCACTGAAGGCGGGACAAGAAGTCATGGTCTTAATCTATAGCAGGGGAGATTTAGGTTAGATATTAGGAAAAAATGTTCTAACTACAAAGATAGTTAAGATCTGGAATAGGCTTCTAAGAGAGGCTGTGGAATCCCCACCATTGGAGGTTTTGAAGCACAGGTTAACCAAAGTCAGGGATGGTCTAGGTATACTTGGTCCTACACCTCAGTGTGGTGGGGATGGACTAGTTGACCTCTCAGAGTGCCTTCCAGCACTGCATTTCTATGATTTAAAACTGGATTTTGATCACTCAACATTTGGGGGTATTCAGATATGAAGTTTTGGCCTCCCCTGGCACAAATGCAAGGGGCACTTGCAAAATCTGGATTCATCACTAGTATCATGGAAGGAGAAGAAATAGGTGCACCACACACATGCACAAGACACCACTGTGAAAGACTTGCACAGTTGGTTTCAAGAATATTTTGCACAGAAATATTGAAGACTGATCCATCCCAGAAGCAACCCATCCCTTCTATGCTTACATGCCTAGTCTCAACAGTTTACACATCCTTTAGGCCATCTCTATGCTTTTTCTTTTACAGCAGGGGTGGCCAAACTGCGTCTGTTTTGCAGTTAAAGTGTGGCTCTCAGAGCCCCTCCCCCCCCCCCCCCCCATTCTCTGCCTACCAGGGGGGAAGCTCGGGGCTTCTGCCCTGCGGCGGGCTGGTGGGGCTAACAGAGATGACTGGTGCCTGCTGAGAGTGGGGGGGGGGGGCACAATTTAAAGTTGCCCCCTAAACAGCTTGAGTCACATCCCCCCCTTCCCCAGCATACCCCTGTCTTACCTTCAATGGCCCCTCCCTGCAGCTCCCAGATGTTAGCTCCCTGTGAAGCAAACAGCTGCAAGTTGGGGCCGCTGCTTTAGCTCCGTGGAGAGAGGCAGCAGCAAAAGCAGTGGCTCTCCCTGCAGCTGTTTGCCACTGCCTCTTCCCACAGCCGCAGCTCCCAGCTTGCCGGTTCCAGCAGCTGCCATGCAGGGAGGGGGCCCAGTAGCATCATGTGAGCGAGCAGGGACAGCAAACCCTGGCAAAAATCTGCATGTGTCCCCCCATGCATTGCCTTTGCCTGCCCAGCGGGGAGGAGGGCCTCGGGGCTTGCCGGGGCTCAGGTCTTCATCCCCGTGGGGAACCCCGAGCCCCAGCAGGTGCCTCCCACAGGGCTGAGGCCGTGAGACCCCCTTCCCTGGGGGGCTGAGGCCCTGAGGCCTGGCAGGCATCCCCCCCAGGGCTGAAGCCCCAAGCCCTGGCAGGCTCCTCCCAGCTTTTGAACTTCTGAATATAGTCGTATGTGGCTTGGAGGGTCAGTAAGTTTGGCCACCCCTGTTTTTTAGCATTTCCCATATTGCTCTTATTGATGCAGCTCCGCCTGTGGGGTAGCAATATTGGGAGTCATCAATGTTTTAATCACCACGTTGTCTTACCCTGCACAGAGCAGGTCTAGGTGACCCTGTGGTTAAAATACCCACTGACTAGATAGCCCTGTATTCTAAGCATTGCTGCCACCAGTGGAGCTACACCATTGATTGATAGAGACAGTGAGAAATTTTATGGCAATAAATCTAGAGTAGACAAGGTCAGAGAGAGCCACTCTCTGCTACACTATAAATTAGTCAATTGAATTCTAACAGGAATCATAGCACCAAGAGAGCTACCTAAAATACTGATAACCAAGTTGCACTGCATTGATATATTCCCCAGATGATGGTGTTTCAGCATTTCAACACAAAAACATAACCATAATCAATACTCGAGTTAAGAGAGAACAGTTTTTCCTCCCTGTGCTTTGATGGAGTTTAGCTGAGTTTATCTATGAAGAGGTTTCTTCCTCTTTCAGGAAGAGTCGCATTAAACTTTTGTCCAAAATTCATACTCTTCTATTTCCCCTCAACCCTTGCTATTTATACAGGAAGGCTGAACACTTAAAAAATTATTATAACTGAATCATTAATAGCAAAATACCCACTTTCCAAATCTGTTTTAGGAATAAACACTATCTCATTAAGAGAGAGGCTAGAAGAAATTAACCGGAAAGCTATGGATTTCAAGTAGGGCAAATTGCATGTATTTGATCCACTTATCATAAGTTCCTAATTGTCAATACACTGTGCACCTCAATCATGTTAATATTTCCTCTTTGTCCATTATTGGTATCATTCACTTGTGGACTCCTTGAAACCCATTATGATATCCCCTTACTGAGGAATCCAGCTGGGAGATAAGGTTTTTTCCCCCCCTGATTTGTGAGAACATTGGGCAAGTTGGGAAGTGTTCTGCTGTCAGAATTTCCTGTTTAGTTAGAGTATGTATTCCACATTCACCATTTTTATGGTCTCCACGCTTAAGTTTGGATAGAAGAAATAGCTATCCAAATTGTAAACAGCAATTCAGAACACTTTGGTGCTGTGGAGTCTGATACAACTTATAACACCAGTTTAAATGAAGCATTCTGACAAGCAGTAATCTCTCTCAACCACTCTCTCAAGCCTTTGAAATGTAGGGGTCCTATTCAAATCTCATTTATTCCAATCATTGCCTGGAGTTTCACCTATGTTTAATGAAAAAACTATAAGACTTTTTCTGATTTTGCATTGAGGGTTGGTTGCATTTTCCCCTCCTAGAGCTAAGAGCATGAATTGAAACTTGCTGCGGTATACAGGCATGGAGTTTTAGGGGAGGAGAAGGACTGCGAAAAGGAAGTGCAATTTTTTGCCCCAGCCTCTCAGTTGTGCTGGCACTCGACAGTACAAATAAGAGACAAGTATAACAGTGCCTCCACAAACCCAGTATCAGACCCAGCCTCTGTCCCAGGTACTCTAGTGTTTCCACTTTTGGACACTGTTAGAATGGCCTTCTTCATTAATGATAAGACCATTTTCAGAGCTTCATTTTGTCCCATTTTAGGTTTTTATGACAACTGAACATGTCATTATTCATGAGTTTTTGGTGCATCGTTTGCATGCAAAACATCTCTTCAGTAGATCAAATTTCTTCCATTATAGTCACCTACTGATTTCCTCATCCACCTCAGTCACATTAAGTGAGTCATCCTCCATACTAATTGATTCTTGATTCTTCTGGCATGGAGGCCTGACTTGCAGAGTTATTCGTGATAGAATCTGGTGACTGGATGACTCAGGGGACTAGTAACAGAATACAGAGCTTTTCACCAGAGGTTACTAGTTTGAATTCAATAGTGACATAAACTTGTTGCCATTTGATATCTGTTTGGAAAATGGATAACTGGTTCCCATCCAGTTTTCCCATCACAAAGTAACCCCACTGTTATTGACAATGGGGAGGTCACAGAGAGAACAGGCATGGGAGAATGAACTTTCATCCTGGAGGTAGCCCACACCAGGTGAGGGTTGAGACAGATCCACAGGGCAATGTGGGTTGCACAACTGCCTCCTATAGGGATAAACAGCAGAATTCAGTCTCTGAGGTTGTCAAACACGACTTCAATGTCACAGCAGCAACCACTACACTCAGCAATAGATAGCTACAAGATTGGGCTGCTAATTTGCACATATTGAAAACCATTTTTTAAGTGATTATAAAGTTACAACAAAATCTTTTATAAGCCTCTTCAGTGTCAGTTGCTTAATCTTCCCAATATGTGGGGTCTGATTGTACAGTCCTTACTAATAAGGATGAGACAGTGAAACTACTCACTTCAGTAAGTGATCACCAACAGGAGTAAGCTGCATAATTGGGTCTTTAGTTTTTTAATATGTTACTGCTTCCAGCCTTTTTTATGTCCAAGTTAACCACTTAATTATTGCACAAAGAAGCAGGAAGGGACACAGCACAAGTGGAATGAGATTCAGCTCCTTCCAGCGCCAGCTCCCACTACACTCACAATATTGTCATTTTTTTAAAATGTCTTTCCACAGAGCGAAGCCCTGGAAAAGACACTAAAGAAACCACCAGCCAAGCTGGAAAAGCTTAAGATCGAAAAGAAGGAAGTGAATGCTTTAACAATGAAGGACATTAAAAATTCTGCCGAAGAAAGAAGAAAGGTAATTTAATTTTGCTACATAGGATTGTTTTGTCTTCTAAAAAACACCCCCCATTTAAAATCTGACTAGTGGAAGCTGCATCTCTGAAAAATGCTAGTAAAACATGGACATCAATGTCACAGGAAGGAGCATCCCTCTCAACAACAGATGTCTGCAGGATTGGGCTGTTAAGCTTTCTGGTTTTCAGAGTATGAAAATTGTGCTGAAGATAGGGACAAAAAAGGAGAATTCTAGAATAGCATTTTTCCATTTTCTGCAGCAAAATACATAAAACCCAGTGCTTTTGAGAGACATTTTATTTCTTTTGTGCAAACTGGCCAAATTCTGAATCAGTTGGAGTAAAATTCCAGTTAAACTCAGACGGAAAGGTAAAAGCAACTGTTAAAGTGAGTGTTCAAATACAGTTTATTCCTACTCCCCCCCCCCCACCCTGTTACAAAGCAATGTATTTTTCAGACTAAAGAAGAGCAACCGAAAGAAAGACTTCAGAGTGGCAAACTTTTTCCAGCAATTGCCCATCAAAATATAGCTGAGCTGAATGAGGAAGGCTACTCAACTTCAGAAGGTCAAGAAGGTACAAACATTGTTCAGCCTTTATCATTCGACCTGGAGACAGAGACTCTGCTGGAGAAGGAAGAAATAGCTGTCGAAATTGTAAACAGCAATTTAGAACACTTTGGTGCTGTGGAGTCTGATACAACTTATAACATCAGTTTAAATGAAGCATTCTGACAAGCAAAAATCTCTCTCAAACACATTCAGCCTTTGAAACGTTGGGGTCCTATTCAAAACTCATTTGTTCCAATCATTGCCTGGATTTTCATCTATGTTTAATGAAAAAAACAATAAGACTTTCTCCCATTTTGCATTGAGGGTTGGTTGCATTTTCCCCTCCTAAAGTTAAGAGCATGAATTGAAATTTGCTGGGTTACACGGGTACGGAGTTTGTGCAGAAGAAGAGGACTGCAACCAGGAAGTAGAATATTTTGCTTCAGCCCCTCAATTGTGCTGACACTCTACAATAAAAATAAAAGACAAACATAACAGGGTCTCCCCAAACCCAGTGTCAGAATCTGCCCTGCCTCAGTTTCCCCACTCATGTTAGAGAGTGGGCCACCTTGGTGTCCAGTGTGTCAATGAAGCTCCCACCAGGGTCAGTATTTCCTTCCTTGTTCTGAAGGATGCATCCATGGTTCAAATACAATCATAGTTCAACATCAATCACGACAGGTAAACCAGGTCCTGCCACTTGGCCTCAGAGTTGTTGTTGCTGCTGCCTATGCAGCAGGCATCCCCAGCCAGCTATTTCACCTAGCTGGTGTGTGGCAAACCCCCTTCCAGATCCTTTCCCTGACCCAGGGTCTCCTACAGGAGCCTCTCAAGAGCTCTCCCTCTTAGTGAGCTGCGTACTGGCCTTTCCTCTCACCAGCTAGGAAGCAGCTGATTAGTTGCAGGTGGGGGCTAAGTCCACCTCCCTAGAGGGGGCATCCTACCCTGTGACAACAAGTTTACAATCTAATTGTAGGTGTGACAACAATTGAAAGTAACAGAAAAAAAAATGAGGAGGGAGGGGCAAGGAAGCGCTCGGGTTAAAGTAGTCTTGGCATTGCACACCTTGATGCTTCCATTAAAATTATATTTTTAATTTATCAGGACGGCATGTGGGAGATTTCTTTGTTTAGGGAGGACGTGAGTGAGGAGAGAGTGGCAGGTTAGCAAATACGGATTGGGTGGGGATTGCATCCCAGGGCCGATGTGTAAATAAAGAGAGGCAAATTAAGGGGATGGGGTTGTAACTGGCAGAGCTCAGGGGTGGTGGAATCGGACAGTAGGTAAGGCCAGAGTGGGGTACGGCCCTCATGTGAGAACAAGAAGTTTGAACCTAATGTGCAGGGCAATGGGGAGCCAGCAAAGGGATTTAATTAGAGGGATGCCGGGGTCTGAACAACAGGAAAGGACGATGGTTTTAGTGGCAATATTCTGTGCTGACTGGAGGGAGGCAATGTGGGTATCAGGAGAGCACCAGCAAGAACCAGGGGGCTGAGGCTGAAGATAATTAGGGTACATGATTTAGCCATCAGGAGAGCAGAAGGACTACTTGTGTGTGCTATTGTGAGGGTTCAGGGGGACTTATCTCTGAATTCTGTATGTTTAAAACCCTTGTGATGGTCTTTACTATATTCTTGAATCATACTTCTTGTGGCAAGGAGTGAGGGACTGGTGCCTGGGGGTCTGCCTGTAAATGGGCCAATCACTGAGGACCATCAACAACTGAGTTATGTGGCCCAAGCAGAACAATGGGATGGCTGCAGCTGTAAAGAAAGAAACAGTGCCTGGAGCCTACCCAGACCTAGGGGAGCTGAAAAGCTCAAGGATCTAGTGCACGGATCCAAACACGGCAGCCTGGTGTGTGTCCAACAAGGGGGAGCTCGACCAGGTCTACATCAAGTATTGTATCGTGGAGGGAGAAAGTGCGAGATCTGGTCATGGACTGGATGTGAGGGAAGGGTAGAAGATTACCCTAGTGTCGTGTGAATGGGTTGCCAAAAGGATGAAAGTTTTCAGCAGTGGAGAATTAGCTGTTGGGATCCAAGAAAGAGATCTTGGAGTCACCATAAATAGTTCTCTGAAAACTTCTGCTCAATGGGTGCTCCTGTCACACAATGGGTTAGCGCATGGTACTTATAGAGCAGTGCTGAGTAGAGACCGGCTGAGGTAGTGAATTCAATCCTCACTTAGAACACTGGTTTTCATTAACCAAATTGCTTCACCCACACATTTAAAAAACAAAACAAAACAAAAACAGCAGCCAAAAAGGCTAACCGTATGTTAGAAACTACTAGGAAAGGGACAGAAAATATCATAATACCACTATATAAATCCATGGTGTGTCCACACCTTGAATACAATGTCCAATTCTGGTTGCCCCATTTCAAAAAGGATATAATGGAAAAGGTTCAGAAAAGAGCAACAAATATGATCAAGGGGATGGAACTACTTCCATTGAGGAGAAACTAAAAAGATTAGGGCTGGTCAACCTAGAAAAGAGATGACTAAAGGGGAATGTGATAGAGGTCTATAAAATCATGAATGGAGAAAGTGAACAGAGAAGTGTTATTGATGCTTTCACACAATACAAAGCCCAGGGGTCACCCGATGGAATGAATAGACAGCAGGTTTAATACAAACGAGAGGAAGTATGTTTTCACACAACACACATCTAACCCAGGGAGCTCATTGCCATGGAATGTTGTGATGGCCAAAAGTATAACTTGGCTCAAAAAAATAACTGGATATGGTCATGGAGGATGGGTCATCAATGGTCTTAGCCAAGATGGTCAGGGATGCAATACCATGTTCGGGGCAACCCTAACCTCTGACTATCAGAATCCAGGAGTGGAACACTCCATAATTGCCCTGTTCTATACATTCCACTCTGAGGCTGTGGTATGGGCAACTGTTGGAGACACAATACTGGGCAACATAGACCATGGTCTGACTCAGTATGGCAGGTGTTATGTTTGTGTGTTCTTATAGTAGTAGTCTATTTGAGTACAAGGCAGTAAAAGTGAAAAGTTGTAACGATTGTAACAATGCAGCATATGCAATGCTAAAAAGTCTTTCAAGAAAGCCTACTAGCAGAATACAAACACTTTATGAAATGATCAGAATGAAGACTCAGAACAATGCGTAGATTTTCTTTATAAATATTTATGACACCTGTTTTTGGTATCCATCTCAGGAGGTTCTATCGAACGCCACAATTTAATAATGCATGTTTTGGAAAATGTTTCTTTTTTTTTATAAGAAACTGCTGAGCTTTTTATACCCTTCTTATAAATGGAAGATGCTTTAAATATACCAGGTGTGAATAAAACACAAGTAAATTCATAGGTATGAAACACATTTTAAAACTTATTTGAACTTAGAAATAATTTCAAAATAAAGTTTAAATCTCTCTCTTGGAAAAATGTGAGTGTATGTGTGTGTGCATATATTTATATATAAAGATTTAAAATGCTATTCATTTATTTATTTATTGAATTATGTAAATGATTATTTGAAACCTGATCTAACTCCCACTGAAGTCAACCTGAATCTTTCCATTTACTTCAGTGGAAGGTGGATTGGGCCCTTGATACACAAAAGAATGGTTACAAAGAGGATGAAGCTAGTTTGCTTTGGGGCTTAACAGTAAATGGTTATGTAATACTGCCAGCTCTTTCCTTCTTACTTCTGCACTGGTAAGTGTAGAGAATGGAACATAACTTTTGAAGAAATCATTCATCAGCTCGCTCTGTAAATATTTATTTACATCATAGATGTTTCTTTGGAATTCAGAAGAGTTCTTAAACAACTGCTATAAATTAGATGCCAACATTCAGTGTTGTCAAAATTGCATATTAAAGGCCAGATCTTCAGAATTTAGCCTCAGTGTTTTTGAGCAAATTTGTATCCATACTTATGTGTGTCTGCAATTTCCTATCTTGGTCCCTGATTTGTGGGTGCAATATTGAGATCACAGGAATGGAAACCAAGTAAGGCTAGGCAGAAAATTGGCCTTACATCTTGAAAGGTTCATTTTTCACTATGTTCAAACAAAAATACAAACCCCAAAGGAAAGATAACCTGCTCTAGAATGAACTGCAAGCAAAACAGTGTCTCTATAGGCAAGATGTTTACCTCCTCTTCATGACCACAGTTGACAGTTGTAGGGGTCATCTGTTTCATAGGAAGATTTAACTTAGACAGGAACATATACATATTTAGGGTGACCAGATGTCCCAATTTTATAGGGACAGTCCCGATTTTGGGGGCTTTTTCTTATATAGGCACCTATTACCCCCTACCCCTTGTCCTGATTTTATACACTTGCTGTCTGGTCACTCTATACATATTCCTTGAGTCTGCTTCAAACTCATTTTATTCCCTGTTTAGTGTTAAAGTGGATTATGTTAATATGCCCTCCCATTTTTTTTTACCAGCCATAAGGGTGAGCAATGGGGGGGAAGGGGTGGAGAGGAGTGAGCGGGGTGCAGGGTCTTGGGAGGAAGAGGAGGCGTGAAGACGGGGCACAGGGAGAAGGGGCGGGGCAGGAGCAGCACGGGAGCGGGGCCTTGGGAGAAGGGGCAGTGGAGGGGCAGGGCCTCAGAGGGAAGGGGCAGAGGAGGGGTGGGGCCTCAGGGGCAAGGGCCGGTGGAGGGGTAGGGCTTCGGGGGTAAGGGGCGGCAGAGGGGTAGGGCTTCGGGGGTAAGGGGCGGCGGAGGGGTAAGGCCTTGGGGGGAAGGGGTGGCGGAGGGGCAGGACCTCGGGGAGAAGGGGCAGCACAGGGTCGGGGCCTTGGGGGGAAGGGGCGGTGCGGGGAGCCTTCTGCCGCTTCTGGACACAGGGACTAGAATATTGGTTGCAGCCTGCATGGATTGGAGACAGAAAGAGAGGAGAAGGAGCTGTGAGCGTGACCCTGAGAGGAAGACAAAGCCCAGGGCTTCTTGGGCACAATGCTCGCTGGAGTGGCAGACTTGGGTATTTCTGAGCAAGGAAACTGCCTGCTGTTATTTGTTTCTACCATGTTCAGGGAAACAGGATGCTGTGTACATATTTTGAAAATTAACAAGTTTACACCAAGAATATACCTGATTCATATAATAAATTTCTCATCCTAATGAAAACAACCTTGCAAGGCCCTGAATATTGGCTAACTGCTCAGGCGAAAGGGGGAACAATAACAGCAACTCTCCCCCCGCCCCCTTCCTTATCTATGTAGGAGAAATCTACCAGTAGGTGTCACCACAGAACATATTAACACTGTCTCGTGGCCATAGCTCTAAGCTTTTAAAATTATTCATCTGTTTAAATAATTGGAGTGCCCATTGCCAAAGACAACAATGCACTGCACAATTCAGCAATAACCATGAACCAGACCCAGTAGTTCAGGTCAAAGGGCAGAGTTTGTGTTGCCTCTATGCTTCTGCTAAACCTTGCCTCCTGAAGCCTTGGGAATGACATCAGGTGAGCAAGTGCGCATGTGCAATACCGTACAAGCTTTGCAATCAGGGCATGGGTCTTTCCTTATCCAGCATTCTTGTCTGTTAGTGCTAGCTGTCAGCTGGGAGAGAGACAGAGTCCACTGGAGCATAGATGCCCTTGTCCTCTTACTCGAGAACAACTGTGGAGAAAGAGTGATCTCCTCAGCCCAGCACTTACTCACCTCCCCCCAAATACATAGCAAGATTACAGGCTTGTCTTCGCTGCAAGCAACCGTTAGCTCAAGTTAACGCCTCTTGTTAGCCTAGCTCGAGCGAGAGCAGCCATGCTGCAAACCAACACTCGAAATACACAGAGAGATTGTATTAGCAGCACTGAGTGGCCATAGCTACTTCCTATCACGCTCTGAGCTAATTCTCTCAGCTAACCACCTCCTCAACACGGCATCTCTGGTATGATTCATTGTGAGGTACAATATAAATCACACAGTATGGGACATGAATAATACTCCAGGAGATCTATATTATTTCCTCTTTTTCTCGCTAAAAGACAGACACTAAATATCACAGAGATTGCCACCAGGACTGTAGCTGCTTCCATACAATGAGCAGCAAGCTCTGCACTGGTTTTGCAGTTCTAAAGCCGATTGGAATCGATTAGCGCTCTCACTCCCCAGCAGGTGTCACTCTGTTCCAGAGAAATTATACTGACTAGTTCAGGGGTAGGCAACCTATGGCACGGGTGCCGAAGGCGGCACGCGAGCTGGTTTTCTGTGGCACTCACACTGCTTGGGTCCTAGCCACCAGTCCGGGGGGCTCTGCATTTTAATTTAATTTTAAATGAAGCTTCTTAAACATTTTAAAAACCTTATTTACTTTACATACAACAATAGTTTAGTTATATATTATAGACTTCTAGAAAGAGACCTTCCCAAAAACGTTAACATGTATTACCGGCACGCGAAACCTTAAATTAGAGTGAATAAATGAAGACTCGGCACACCACTTCTGAAAGGTTGCCGACCCCTGGACTAGTTTGTAAGTATTTTAGCAAACACATTTAGAAAGCACTGGGATCGTTTTATATCGTGAGTTTTCGTCCTTTTTTTGAATAGTAATCAAAATTTAGGACCAAATCATGGGACAGCACCATTTGGACATGTACTAGTGCTGCAAACGTTTGGTTTTGGCCTTTATTCTGGCCAGCAACAGCCCATTGCAAAGCATCCCCTGTCTCCTTTTGACAAATTATTCCTATCTAGAATAGGAATAATCTCCCCTGTCAACTTTCCTTCTGGAATTTCACAGAGACTCCTGCAGCATTAGCTTCTGATCCATTGTTTCTCCCTCCCTTATTGAGAGTAGTGTGTAGTTGCAGACCAGAGAGCAATGGCAGCTCAGTGACTGCCATGGGAGGGGATGCAGAAGACAGCACATAGAGCGGGTAAGCATTCAGCACAGGTGACCCAAATTCTGCTGGGCGAGGGTCAGGATTCTTTGGATCCTTGGGATTTGCACAGGTTTGAGGTTTTCTGACCCTGGCTATACCACTGCTAATCCCTCTCTCTCAAGGAAAGAATGCAGCATAGTTGCTGTACCATCACCAGCATGGATATTTGGCATTAAATGTGTCATTTCCATGTGTTTTTGCACAGGAAGGGAGGGTATTGCTCAAAACTTTAGTTGGAGAAAACCAAATACACACACACACACAAAATTTGTCCTCCAGCACAAATCACATTCTTCAAGAATACTTAGCTAAAGAAATTCATGAACATTATTTTTGCTACCTGCCACCAGACAAAGGCAGCAGAGTCCCAGGAATATAGAAAGAAGAATGAAAATTAAATGAAAATTGCACTTAAGTTATTGCCCTAGCCCTCCAATAGGCAATTTCCTACCATTTGGCTATATTTTGCCTACAACAAGCACATCTATTAAAAGGCAGTACTGTATGTGCTGTTAAGGTGACTAGTTCAGGATGTGGGAAGAAAACAAAGTTCCTGGGCTAGGTTCTGCCCTCAGTTACATCAGTGTAAATCTAGTGTACACATTGCTCTCAGTGGGGATTTTCTGAGATTAACACTGGTGTAACAGAGCAGAATCTGGCCCCCATTGTTTGAAATTTTCAGGCCAACAGCTTTGATTGACTGGCAAGTTCATTTCTAGGCAGATGACAATGGTAGCTCTTTTCTAGACTTGGCCAGAGTTGTTCCCTTTACACTAATATTCTTCCTCTTCTGAAAAGTATATGCATGCCTTTTTGGGATTTTTTTCTCCCACGTTCCTCACTTTGTTCAGTTACTCATCTCGTGTTGTACTTCTCTCTGACCTAGTTCTTTTTCTCTTCAGAATGTGGGTGATTTCTTATTCTTTAGTTTATCCTTGCATGTCTCAATTACGACCACGCTGAGGGAAAACATGTCTTGTTTTAAACTCCATTCCTTTTTGGCTGTTCCAATCTGAAACTTCTATTTCACTTGTGGACGTGTAAATGAATTGGCAGAGCACTTGTATAATGCTGCACCAAAGAACCAGATCCAAGCACCTTGGGGGTGGGTTAAAATATGTACCTAGATCAGGATGTGAATTTGGCAAATGACCTCCAACTTCATAATGGCAAGAACAAACCCACTAGGACCTGAACTCCCTCAGACTTTGGGGTGTCCAAAATCTAGATTCAAAATTCTGAAACTTGAGCCCATCTCTCCTTTATAAGCAGATTTAAGGGCCAAGCAGCTGAGTCTCTGTGAAGGGGTCAACTCACATCTGGCGCCTCCTCATGGTTGGGCATGGCGTAGCACAGAGGTGGGCAAACTATGGCCCGCGGGCCACATCCGGCCCGCAGGACCGTCCTGCCCGGCCCCCGAGCTCCTGGCCTGGGAGGCTACCCCCGGCCCCTCCCCTGCTGTTTCCCCTCCCCCGCAGCCTCAGCTCGTTCGCTCCGCAGCCGGCGCAATGCTCTGGGTGGCGGGGCTGTGAGCTCCTGGGGCAGCGCAGCTGCAGAGCCCGGCCTGACACGGTGCTCTGAGCTGCGTGGTGGCGGCGGCGGCGTGGCTGGCTCCAGCAGGGCAGCGCGGCTGTAGCCCCGCCAGCCACCGGTGCTCCAGGAAGCAAGATAAGGAGGCACGGAGCAGGGGGGTTGGATAGAAGGCTGGGGAGTTTGGGGAGTGGTCGGGGGCGGGGGTGTGGATNTTTATCCTTGCATGTCTCAATTACGACCACGCTGAGGGAAAACATGTCTTGTTTTAAACTCCATTCCTTTTTGGCTGTTCCAATCTGAAACTTCTATTTCACTTGTGGACGTGTAAATGAATTGGCAGAGCACTTGTATAATGCTGCACCAAAGAACCAGATCCAAGCACCTTGGGGGTGGGTTAAAATATGTACCTAGATCAGGATGTGAATTTGGCAAATGACCTCCAACTTCATAATGGCAAGAACAAACCCACTAGGACCTGAACTCCCTCAGACTTTGGGGTGTCCAAAATCTAGATTCAAAATTCTGAAACTTGAGCCCATCTCTCCTTTATAAGCAGATTTAAGGGCCAAGCAGCTGAGTCTCTGTGAAGGGGTCAACTCACATCTGGCGCCTCCTCATGGTTGGGCATGGCGTAGCACAGAGGTGGGCAAACTATGGCCCGCGGGCCACATCCGGCCCGCAGGACCGTCCTGCCCGGCCCCCGAGCTCCTGGCCTGGGAGGCTACCCCCGGCCCCTCCCCTGCTGTTTCCCCTCCCCCGCAGCCTCAGCTCGTTCGCTCCGCAGCCGGCGCAATGCTCTGGGTGGCGGGGCTGTGAGCTCCTGGGGCAGCGCAGCTGCAGAGCCCGGCCTGACACGGTGCTCTGAGCTGCGTGGTGGCGGCGGCGGCGTGGCTGGCTCCAGCAGGGCAGCGCGGCTGTAGCCCCGCCAGCCACCGGTGCTCCAGGAAGCAAGATAAGGAGGCACGGAGCAGGGGGGTTGGATAGAAGGCTGGGGAGTTTGGGGAGTGGTCGGGGGCGGGGGTGTGGATAGGGGTCGGGGTGGGGGAACAGGGGGTTGAATGGGGGTAGGGGTCCCCGGGGGCAGTCAGGAATGAGAGGGGGGGTTGGATGGGGTGGCGGGGGTCAGTCAGGGGACAGGGAGAAGGGGTGGTTGGATGGGGCAGGAGTCCTGGGGTGGCTGTCAGGAATGAGAGGAGGGGTTGGATGGGGTGGCGGGGATCCGGGGGTGGCCAGGGGACAGGGGCGTGTGGATGGGGAAGGGATCCTGGGGGGGCCATTAGGGAACGGGGGGGTGGATGGGGCAGGAGTCCCCGGGGGGGGGGCAGATAGGAGGTGGGGGCCGGGCCACAACCTTCTCCCCTAACCAGCTCTCCACACAATTTACGAAACCCAATGCAGCCCTCAGGTTTGCCCACCCCTGGCATAGCAGCTCTCCTTCCACTGGGGTCTCCTGCTGGGGGCTGATCCACCTCTGCGGAGGCCTGCTTCTTACTTGTGAGTTGGCCCTCTGACCAGATCATTTCCAAGTCTCTACCCTTCCAGAGTAGTCTGTTAGCAAAAAAACAAGGGAAATTAGAACAAACTGAGTTAGTAAGAGAGAGAGGGGAATGCCTCCCTCTCAGGGGGTATCAGGGTCTGGTCTAGGGTGACCAGACGTCCCGATAAAATCGGGACTGTCCCAATATTTAGTTGTTTGCCCTGTGTCCCGACCGATGTACGGTCGGGACGCCATTTGTCCCGATATTTTGGCTTGGGACTGGAGGAGTACACTGGTGAGCGCTCACCTGGGGTCCCGGCGGTGCTTATTTGGGGTGGCTCCCAGGAAACAGCAGGCAGCAAGACCCTGCGGCCCCTAGGCACAGGGGCGGCCGGGGGTGGTCTCTGCGTGCTGCACCTATCACAAGCACTGGCTCCATCGTGGCCAATGGGAGCTGCAGGCGCAGACAGGGCGCAGACCCCCCCCCGCCTCCCCGGCTGCTCCTGCCCCTGGGGCGCTGCGTGCTACTCACGCCCCCAAGTAAGTCCCGCTCCCACAGCTTTCAGCCAATGGCAGCTGGAGCCAGTGCTTGTGGCAGGCACAGCATGTGGAGTGGAGACCCCGCTGGCCACTGCTGACCCTAGGAGCCAGAGGAACCTACCAGGTGCTTCCCAATTGGTGGGAACCGTCCCCCAGGTAAGTGGCAGGGCTGCGGCTGGGGACCTGCGCCCGCGGAGGGGCTGCAGGCGGGAGCTGGGGCCGTGTGCTTGTGGCGGGGACCGGGGCCATACACCCCCAACCTGCGGCTTGCAGCAGGGCTGGAGCGGGGGCCGTGAGCCCCCGACCCGCGGCGGGAGCAGGGGCTGTGCAGGGCTGCAGCCGGAGCCAGGGCCATGCACTCCCAACCTGCGGCGGGGCTGCTCCTGGAGCCGGGGCCATGTGCCCCCAATGCACAGTTTCCTCAGGCTGTGTATCCTCCTTCCCCCATGGCTCCAGTGGGGTGGGGGCTGTGAGCCTGTGGCTGCCCCCCCCCCCCCATGTGTCCCAATATTTTATTCTTGTCGTCTGGTCCTCTCTTTTCTCAGGGAGCGGCCCTCAAGCAGTGGTTGTCGGGGAGGCTCCTGACATCAGTAGCCCTTTCCTCAGGAGCTGAGGGTTGCAGGTCTGTTCTCTTCCCTGGTCTGCCAACAAGCCACCTGCCCTGCTCCACTTTTAAGCTCCTCCAGCCTTTGAATGCTTGCAGGTGGCTGAGCCCAGAGCACCTTCTTAACCCCTTGTTGTTCAGTGTGGGATAGATTATATACCCCATCACAGTCCCCAAATCAGTCATATTACTTTCTAGAGTGATTACGTCCATTGTGATTCACTTTCCACCTGCAATGCTGCACCATCCTCTAACCTACTCCAAGCGAACGATATGTAATCTTATTTTGTATGGTGAAATATAAATGCCATCCTTCTAATCTTTCATTAAGGGGGAGTGAAAATAAACTTCTTTAGCTTCACTTGTATTTGAACCCATCGGCGATCACAGAGACTTCCTCTCAGATTTACCTGCTCCCATTCAGAACAGAATGAGCATATCATTGCAACTCTGGGGGCCAGATTCTGCCAGCCTTGCTTAGGCTGAGCCATGCCTTTCTCTGTGTGTAGTCCGAGGGGAGAAAATGTGACTACTTGTGGGTATGGAAGAGTGGCAGAATCTGGGCTACATCAATAAGCAACAAGAGCGTGTACATTAATAGCTGTTGGTGCATTCCTTCTCATGCCTTCAGCCACCCAAGACATGCACCAATAATAAGCGCTTGTGTAGCTTATTGCTACTAGCGCAGAGCTCTTTGGTTTTAAATGTAAGAGTTTAAAAACAATTTCAGACCATGTATCCTTCCACTATGAAGTGTAGTTCATATAGAAGTATCAGATAAAATAGCAAGAGAAAGGGTATAACAACCCTCTCACTTCAATTCTCATTATATTAATTGTAAAATTGATAGAATTAATTTTTCTCCTTTTAGTTTCTCTGGATTAGTGGGACCTCTTCCCCCTCTTTCTATATCTCCATGAGCCTGGCTGCCTTTTCAGTAGTGCTTTGTGGCCCAACAGCCCATTTTTCAACTAACATTTCCTATTGGAAACATGCAGTATTGAAAATATGAATTATTCCCAATTTAAGCAAGTATATAACCTTACTCACATGAGTGGTC
Organism: Platysternon megacephalum; assembly: GCA_003942145.1. NCBI lineage: Eukaryota > Metazoa > Chordata > Testudines > Platysternidae > Platysternon > Platysternon megacephalum. The sequence continues at coordinate 826,107 of QXTE01000057.1, forward strand.
CCACTGAAGTCAATGCACTCTGGCTATTCTAGGTTGATGTAATAGCCTATCAAGGACTGCTAAAAGCTAGGGCGCATTACAGCAGCCCCGTGGCTGCTCTGAATTATGCCAAGAACTGAGCAGACCCCTAACACTGTCTAGAATTAAAGAACAAAGCTAACCCAGGAATGAAGCACTACTGAATCTGGTCCCAGGGATGAAGTGGTTTCATAACATGGTTTTTGTTAAGAACTCCATGTCAAGAGCTGCATAGAAGTAATTTGCAGTACACAACGACAAGCTTTATTGATCTACAGAAAGCAGGAACTATGCTACTTATTCTTCAGTGCCATCTACTGGCACCTTACCTGTTAACTATTTACATTTATATAGGCATATCATTTATAGAACACACCTGTAATAGTTTTTATTCTGTGTGTGGTTCTGTCTATGCATGCAAGACCAAACTTATAACATGATCAGGGCAATATTGTGTAATAGAATAATGTGCTTTGACATGACACTATTGGTACAGACAGACCCAACATTAAAAATCTGAATTGAGAGCCTTAAACCAATCTGGGTTTCTACATTAATTTTATTTTTTAATAAAACTTGGATGCTTCTGCTGGAAACTGGTGGTTTTCCCACTGAAGAGCGGATGTTGTCTCTCCTCTGGGTATACTACAAAGAGAAACCAGCACTTCTCCTCCTAGCACAAGATGAGAAGGGGCTTGGACTCTTTTAAGTGTAGCTACTGAGGAAATCCAAACTGATTTAAGACTCAGGTTTTAACTCAAAAGGCCAACCTTTGGGTTGGGAAAGATTGGGGGAAGGATAAGAATGGTGAGGGAGGGTTAAACACTGTAATGTTTTAGCACAGAAAAATCCCTATTGCACCCCAAAAATAAGAATTAAAAGAAAACATTTCTCTCCTTTTCCTTTGTTTTAAAACCTATTGCATATAAAAAAAGGTAAAGTTTTACTAAAATCAACAGTAGTAACCAGTTGTGCTAGGACAGACTTTGGCTCACTGATTTCCCTCTCTTTTTCTTTTTGATTAGGAAGGCACCAGCAAAAGGAAGTCTTGCTCCGGACATCAGTGTAGTTCTTTTGAAGATACTATATCTGGGTTCAATCGCACCCTTTCCTTACTACTATCCGTGTTGTGACCAACCTTTAGTTAACTCTGGGAGCATTATTCCATACACAAACCAACAGAGCTGTTGTGCGAATTCTGGGATGGTTATTTATGTATTGTAGGGAGGGGTTATGAACAATTATCCTAGAGAACAGAGGAGGTCAGCCTAACTTACCCTAATGTACCAGCAAATCCACTTAACCACAATTAGTTTTTTATCCAATTAACACTAGCACTCTTACCTAGAGTTTCATTATATAAAGGGAATTTTGCCCTTGTGGAATTACTCTGAAATAAAGATCCTACTGATATATAAATAGTGAAACAGGTTTACTCATTATCCCCTACATCCCCACACAATGATCTAGATATTTTATTTTCTCTTATTCCTTCTGGATTCTATTTACTTTTTAATGAGTGATTTTAAAACTTTTTAATGCCTGAACACCTGTTGTAGCTTTTAGTTCCATTCTTCTTCTCCAGAAGCTTTGGATAAATTGGTGCTACACTAAAGTGTGGCAGGGATAAGAGATAAATATGAATCAGTAAATGTAGCAAAACCTAATTAAATATTTCCTTATAAAAATAGTCAGGTGGAACAGTTAGACTCTGCCCCAAGTCAAAATCTTTACAGCGTAACAAACTTTTCCTGTCCTGTGATTCAGCTGTGCTGAAGTGACTGCTTCCCTTATCTGGGGTTCTGTTTGTACCTTGGAAGTACCTAGAACTATAGAGGTTCAGGAAGAGAGATCACTTGTATCATCTCCTGGAGATGCTTTAGCAAGGTTAGCCTACGTCATACTTGAACTAGGCTGAGGTTGACCCTCCAGTTCTGGATCAGTCTGTAGGATTGCAAAACGATAGCTTTATGCCAGGTCTACACCAGAAACCTTTGCCAATATAGTAATGTCAGTAAGGGGTATGAGGTTTTTTTACAGTATTTATGTACTGGCAAAAGTCATAGAGTAGATGCAGTTACACCAGCTTATTTCACTCAGGGAACTGGAATAAAGGCACACCTGCCAAAGCCCTCTTTTGCTGGCTTGTGTCTGCATTAGGAGGGTTTGCCGGTATAGCTATACAGGCAAACCCTTTATAATGTAGACAAGGCCTTAGTCTATTCTCTAGGGCTTCTGATTAAAATCTTGGCTCTGCTTGACTACAGTATTTTTCTTGCCAGAAGTCATTTTAGACACTAAAGCCTCTTTCATCCTGGTGCGACAGCCACCATCTTGGCTGAGGCACCAGGGCCCTTCAGACTAAAAGCATGGGCAGCCAGAGCTTGAGCTAAAGAGCCAGTGCTCTCCAGCTGGGGCGGTAACCAACTCACCTCCTCTATGGATTGGCACAGAGGGAAATAGGTGACCGTGGGTTACACTGGCTGAAAACAATGTTCTCCTCCCCCCATTGGTACTGTACCCCCTTCTAGCCTGAGAGATGTGTGTCTCTGGACACACGAGAGCTACCCAAAAGACCTGATTGCTCCATGACCAGCTACTTACCCTTTAGAAATTACATCATGTCTCTTGCCTTCCCCCCCCCCCCCCCCCCCCCCCCCCCCCCCCCCCCCCCCCCCCCCCNGGCTATTTAAGCTTTCTGGAAATGCTGGCTCACTAAAGCCGTGTGACAGGTAAAAGAAAGCCAGTGAGAGAGGGTGTGTACTAACAGACAGCTCTCACTAGCAAGGAAACCTGCCGATCAGAGGTGTTGTCTGCCACTCTACATGCCCATGACTACCTTGGGATATTAATATACTAAAAAGGAAAAATAACAGTAAGTGATCATGTAGTTTACTTAACATAACACTAGGTGGAGCAGTGGGCAAATGTCTTTATTTTTTCATTATTCATAATGGACCATTGCAGTTTTTAGATAGCATGGCTGGGACCTGAGACACAAAACTGAGCTCCAGCTCAATCCTTTCTCAAAGCTCAGGGGTCTCTTGGTCTCTTACATGCTAACACCACACTTTAAATCCTAGTCTAGACAAGGCACAAAAGAGCAACTCTAATATGAGCGCCTAGCACAACAGCTGTTGTGGCCCATGATGTAGGCAGTCAGACCTAGTGATGAGGGCAGTGGGGGTCAGGCCTAGTGGTCGGAGCAGGAGTCAAGAACCAGGGTTCAGAGCCATAGTCAAGGCAAACGTCAGAGCTGGTGTCAAAGTCAGGCATGAAGCCAAGAGTCGGAGCTGGAGTCAGAGCTGGCAGTGTGGGTAGAAGCAAGGATCTGGAAGAAAGCAGGAACACGATAGGAAGGCAGGGACCAGGAACAAGGGAGGAAGCCAGAACCCAGGAGTCAGATGAGAAGGCAGGATCCAATACAACAGCCAGGCAGAGATTCACCAGGTTGCTCAGACAACTTCCCGTGCTTCCTTCTGGCTTAAATAGCTAGTCTGAGCTCATTGGAGAAGCCAGATGTCTCCACCAATCAGGCATTTCATGGATGGTGCCTATGACAAGCTGGGGTCCCCCAGCCCACACTCCTCACTGGTACCAGTAAACTGCAAGGTGGTGGCTGCAGACTGAGGACTGCCTGGAGACTTGCGGACCTGGGTCTGAGGTCCATGAGCCCTCAATTGCACTTTGTGTTAAAAAAACAAATGTGGTGTATAAACACAGAGATAAAGGAATAAAGTTAACAAAATCCAAGTTGTGTACTTGACCAACATATCAGCAGCCACCGAGTGATGTACAGCACCATGGGCCCACGAGTAATTTGTGGAGAATCATACCTTACCTTTATATCCAGTCATTCACGTTGGTGCTCAATGCGCTTACAGAAAATATCCAGAGAGTGGCACCATGGTTCACGCTTTTTGCAGATGATGCAGTGCTTCTGCGTGAGAACAAAGAGGAAGTGGATGAAGGTTTAGAGAGATGGAGGTATGTACTTGAAAGAAATGGCATGAAAATCAGCAGAAGTAACACAGAGTATACAGCCTGTAGATTTGATACCGCCTTGCAGGAAGACAGTGAGACTGGGGACAACAAATCCAGTAGGCCAGCCATTACCAAAGGTAGAGAAGATCAAGTACATAGGTTTGATAGTACAGGAAATTGGTGAACTCAGCAACGTACTTAGCAGAACAGGAAAGGCATGGACTAAACGGAGAGAAGCGAGTGGAGTGACCCATGTTAGGAGAATGCCTATCAAACTGAAAAGTAAGATCTACAAGACAGTAATTAGGCCTGCACTTTCGTCTGAATCCAAATGCTAAGCACTGAGGAAGAGACAGGAGCAGATCTTGAATGCAGTGGAAATGAAAATGTTAAGATGGATGGTTGGAGTTACTTGGAATGAATGAATTACATCAAGTGTGAAGTTGGTACCAATTATAGAAAAGCTGAGGAAATCCATGCTTAGGTAGTTTGGGCATATGAAAAGAAGATCAGACAAATATATAGGAAACAGACTATTAAATTTAGAAGTGGAGGGTAAGAGAAGGGTTGGAAGACCCAGAACTACATGGATGGGTGCTATACAAAGGATTTGATTGGCAGTGAAGTTTGCGAGAAACTGCTTCAAGACAGACTGGAATAGAGAAGGACTCAAAGTGCCGGGCCCATATAGATGGGACTAAGGCTGTAAGAAGAAGATTTATGTTCAGCAGTAGCTCAAAAGTCTTAAATTCCCTTACAGACATAAATGAAATAATCTTCATGGCACATACACAAATATTACACCCACTTCACAATGCTGTCTATCCCATCCCATTTTAAAAGAAACACTTTACCTAGCACTTTCTCCAACTGGCTATTTAGAAGACAAATGCTGCATACTTTGATCCACTTTCTCTACAGTTTTACAGAGCCAGTTAAAAATAGACCTAAGCCAGTGTACTGACCACACACACCAAATTCTGCATCTGCCTAACATGATAAATATTGTTTTAGTGTGCAGCTATTTTAAATGGTGATTGCTCTGATTCATAAAAATACTTTTTTTCCCTACTCACTCTTTTTTTTACATTGATAACAATGCGCTAATGATTCTTGGATGACAAAGCTATGCACTAATTTAGCAATGCATTATTTCACTTGATTGATTAGTACATGTGAGAACAGATAATAAGCAATCTAAATCCTACAGGGTAGAGCTGTCATAGTAATCCACATATTCCTCTTATTTGATTAATTGGTGTAGCAGTAGGAATAGCTCTAGCACTTCATCAAGCTCAGATACAGTATATGCTATTACATGGAAGGTTCTCGGAAGCCCAGGAGATTGATAATATAATTGGCTATTACTTGTTGAAGGAAATAAATAAATAGTTCTAATAATACACATAGAAAAGGCTTACATTCTGTCTCATAGTCAGAAACTATTAGACGGGTATCATGTAATAACAAAACTGGAGCACAAACCTCCCATGTATCAGCAGAGGGGAAAAGCAAAACAGGTAGTATAAACACATCACACGGGGGGAGGGAACATTTGCTGGACAAGCAATTAAAGAAAAAACGTGTATAAAAAGTGATCAGTGCATCCTAAGAAAGGGATGAAGATCCTGATTGCTTCTTCTTAAACAAGTTTGAACAATCTTAGACTCAACAAAAATGTAAAATCCTTTAGGAAGCTTGTAGATTCATCTTGTAGTATGTAATGTAACAAATTGGCTAATGTTTGCACTACTGTGTGGAATCAAAACTGTTCACCTGTGTGTTTGTCATAAGCCCTATGCTGTTACTACAAAAGAGAATGCCCTTTTATGCTCATGTGGTAGGGGTCTGGGTGGAGCAGGAGGATTTGAATTCTGTTTACTGTGCTTTGTTTTGGGAAGCAAAATAGCTGCTTTATTGGTTTGGGACAGCCAGAATGTTGTGGTGCTGGAGAATGTAGATTGAAGCAGCTCTGTGCATTTAAATCGGTTTGTGTACATTCTGGATTTCATGCTGGCCTGTTTAATATAATTATTGGAGTTTGTTTTCTGATCACTTCAGATTATGTTTGTTTGTTTTTTTTAAGGGTGGGTGGTTGTGGGGAGGCATCAGTATTGTTATTTTGCCCAACCACCTCCTAGGAACTAACTTTAACATCTGTAACCTTTTCCTGGCGATTGTGTGTGTTCTAACAGCAAGGGGCCTGAGAGTTGTGATAGATCCCATTTAATCTTTTGAGAAACATCTAAATTCTGTGGGATAGCTTGTTTTCTTTTACCATCTAAGGACTATTAGCAGGCAGGAACCATTTTCCTCTGTTAGACCTTGAAATGATGCTTCATGCTTTTGTCACATAATTAAAATTAGATTATTGTAACTCCCTGCTAGCTGACCCTAGAGCCTTGTAAACGTTCCAGCTGGCCCACAGGCTCATAGTAAAAGGGATGCTCTAAGCATATTTTTTCCTCTTTCCTCACTCATCTGTCCTGAAATCACTGCACTCTGCCAACTAAATGTATTTGCTTATTGCTTTCTAAGGGCAACGAGCACACAGCTAGAGATTTGCATGCTGTGAGCCAAAGTTTGTCCCAGGCTTTCCTTGAAATAGTCTGGATCCAAGAACAGCTTTTAATGCATTTGCTCCTTGCTGGTGAAGTTCACTTCTACTGAAAGGGAGATGGTTAAAAGGGGGGAAAGCGCAGGCTGTCTCAGTGTTGAGTTCAACAGGACTACACACGTAGTTCTGCGTTAGCAGGACTGGGCTCTTACATTCATTGACTGGGGATTGAGACTCCCTGGAAAAATAATGCAGCAACTTAATCCCCTAGGCTATACTTGCAAACTGATGAAGAAATTTACAGTTTTGATTCCCATCATCAAACCCCCTCCCCGCCCCCGCAAAAAAAAAAAAAAAAAGAAAGAAACCCAAACCCAAGCAACAGTGTTTTTTTAACTAAACCTGAGTATCCTGAATCCAATATGCTATTTTGTCTGGCAGAGTTTTTCAGTTTTTTATGTCAAATGTGATCAGTGAACATTAGTCCCAAATTCACTACTGACCCGTTCTATAATATAAAGCATTTGTGTAAGACCCCACCACCATTAATTGATTCAATTCAAAATCACTTTGATTGTGTGAGATTTACTGGACGTGGCTGTGTAGATTATCAAATAAAAGCTCGCAATAGGTAGATTTATTGTTAACATGGGAGATAACTAAGCTTTGAAGGATTTAACGCTTACCGGTAAATGTCGGTAAAGGTTGATTTCACCATACACACACAAACCAACCACAAAATATTTCCATCAATAATATCTGAAATTTACATATTGGCAAAGTAAGAAAAATGCTGCTTGGGAACTTATTAGAGTTTGATTTAAGGATATTTACTTTTTTTGACATTTGATGTTGACAATTTGTGTTTTAACAGTTATAAAGTTTTAACTTCTTGAATCTCAGCATCTACTGTCAGTAAATAATTACTGTCTGACCCACCATTGTCTGACACTGCCCTCCATAATTTCCCACAACTGAGAAACCTTAAATAGATACACATTTTTAAAAAATAAATACTTCAAAATAAACATTGATATTATCCATAGAAATGATAAAAAATAAAATCAAATTCTGCCAAGCCGTGTGATAACTAAATTACCATAGAGCAGTGTTTCCCAAACTTGGGACGCCGCTTGTGTAGGGAAAGCCCTGGCGCGCCGCACCGGTTTGTTTACCTGCTGCGTCCGCAGGTTCGGCCGATCGCGGCTCCCACTGGCCACGGTTCGCCGCTCCAGGCCAATGGGAGCTGCTGGAAGCGGCGCAGGGCCGAGGGACGTACTGGCCGCCGCTTCCAGCAGCTCCCATTGGCCTGGAGCAGCGAACCGCGGCCAGTGGGAGCCACAATTGGCCGAACCTGCAGACGCGGCAGGTAAACAAACCGGCCCGGCCCGCCAGGGGCTTTCCCTACACAAGCGGCGTCCCAAGTTTGGGAAACACTGCCATAGAGGGATGGCAGCATTTTAAAGCAAAAGAATAATAGTATTGTTTAAACTTGGACATTATCACCAGTCTTTCTGTTCACATGTGCCAAGAAGCACAAACAGAAGGTATGCTCCACAACCACCATCATCTCCTCTGTGCTAACGATGCATTTGTTAAAACATATTTTGCAGGCCTGGCTGGCCAGAAGCAGGCAGAACTATGGAGCAGACACTGTAGATACAATACCAGTACAGAAATAGCCTGCTTAGCAATACATCCTAATTTATGCTACACATTATTAGACATGTTAACGATCTGCACTACGGCATTTAATCCTCTCTCTGTCCAATCGCTTTTCTGGGTTGTCACTTGTCTACTCAGGCACCGATTCCCTATTATATGGTGCCATCATCAGCCATGCTCTTGATTTAAACTCCTGAGGACAGAATTGCTGAGCACCAAGACTCCAGTTAAAGCCAGTGGGAGGTGCAGGTCTTTAGCAGCTCTGAAGATCAAGCCCTCAGTGCCCATGAAAGCTTGTATTTACTGTACACTCTTTTACACTCAGTGGGTTTTCCAGGTGCCTACAGCAGTACAATTTGTGTTTGTTGGCAACCACAAGTGATCACAAGCCCTATGTCTTATTTTCCTGTACAGTGAGGCCATTTATTAGCACACAAGTGTTAACAGGTGCGAGCAAACGTAACATGCCAATGCAGAGAACACACTTGCTACAGCAGAGGTGGCATTTGCAGTGCTCTGCTGGCTTCCCAAGGCAGCCATCTTTTCTTGGCACCCACACCACAGCAGTGCTGGCATACCACCTTTGAACAGGCATGTCAGCCTCACAGACATGCATGAGTGTAGCAGTCAAAACACCATGTATCAACATCTGATGTGTACCCTGATGGCAGATTTCCCAACCTGAAATGTCAAAGCAGCTGTCCATCCAGAGGTATGTCTCCATGGTGAAGAGAATGTGTTGCCTCTGAGCTCAGACTTGGATTAAAACCAAATGGATATTGAATCCATCAAAATTTCAGTGTCCTTCATCTCAGAAACATTAGGGCCTTCTGACCATCTCTTTCTTCCACCACTCAATCTGCTTTCCAGCACAGTGAGCTGAGCACTGATCAGATTGGACATCATGGGTGCAAACTGGCCAGTGTTGCGAGGTGCTGCTTCCACCCCACAGGAGGCAAATGCCTGGAGAGCAGTGCTCAATGTTTTTCTCAAACACAGGGTCTAGAGCAGGGGTCGGCAACCTTTCAGAAGTGGTGTGCCAAATCTTCATTTATTCACTCTAATTTAAGGTTTCGCATGCCAGTAATACATTTTAACGTTTTTAGAAGGTCTCTTTCTATAAGTCTATAATATATAACTAAACTATTGTTGTATGTAAAGTAAATAAGGTTTTTAAAATGTTTAAGAAGCTTCATTTAAAATTAAATTAAAATGCAGAGCCCCCTGGACTGGTGGCCAGGACCTGGGCAGTGTGAGTGCCACTGAAAATCAGCTCGTGTGCCACCTTCGGCACGTGTGCCCTAGGTTGCCTACCCCTGGTCTAGAGCCTGGTGCTCAAGAATCCTGCTTTAACCTGCCATTGTCTGTGCTGGATTTCCTTCAGATATCAAAATCAAATAGTGACTACTGCCAGGTACTGAGGCAGAGTGGTAGTGGAGAGGGTGCAGGACTGGATCTTAGGAGACCTGGGTTTTATTCTTGGCTCTGCCACAGATCTGCTGGGTGACCTCGGGCAAGTCACTTCACTTCTGTGCTTCTATTAGGCAGGAGGGGCTCATCAGCCACAGCAAGCAGTCCATCTACAAGGAAAACTCTCATTTCAAACCAAAACATCAGGTGGGCCAGCCAGTTTGAAAGATTGTGCCAATCACACATACTCTGTGGGTCTGTACCACCGACTCTGGCTAATGGGACGAGGTGAAGACACAGTGAGCAAGCCAGCCAGGTACTATGCAGGAGGGGAAAGAGGTATTAAAAGATTCTCTTTGCTGACCCTAGGCAAGGCTGCGTGCTGCTGCTTCAAAAAGACCTGAAGGAGGCCAATTCATTTCAGCATGTTGAAAACTCAACTGAGGGGCCTGATTTTTGACCATACTTACACCAACTTTATGTTGGAGTAACTTACTGAATTCAATAGAGTCAGTCAGTGATGTATATCTGAGGAAATTTAGACCCACAAGGTATTTAGACCCACAAGGCAACAATGTGATGCCTCTAAATTACAGAATTGTAGCATACCCCTGACACAGTAAAATCTGCCCCTACCATGCGTGCTCTAGTTTTCATTCACCAGGCAAGACATAACTATTATCCTTGCATTTTAACTCTGTCCTAATTCAAAATACAACTTCTTGTTCAATTTAAAATAGACATGGCAAGAACACTTGACATGCCCTGCATTCCTGTCAACAAGTGATAATCAAATTTCCTTGCAGTGCTAAGGCCGACCAGAAGACTTTTCTTTAACCCATCGGGTTACTACATCATGCTGAATTTCTGAGACACAGACGACATTTTTTCCTTGTGCTAATGAGTAGAAAAGAGAAATTACATACTTGGAGTGGGGGAAATCATACTTCTCTGCAATTATTTTAGGGGTAATGTTACTATAACTGAAAGATCAGATAATTTCTCTATTTTATTCAGTTTGTTTATTCTGTACAGTCAGTTTTACTATTTCCCATGTATAATGAGTCACTTTCTCCCATTGTTTCTGCAAATCACACAGCAACAGGGAAGAGCAAAGCAGGAAATGTGATGGTTAAAACACAGCACTGCAGTGGGACTCAGGCAGGTGTAGAAGCGGAAACTACTTTTAACTCATTTGTTGTAATAGACGGTACCAAACTGACAGTATCCCTTAAGAAATTGCTTGGGAAGTGACAACCAGGTGCCAAAGTGAGAACTCAGACTCGCTTCTTTTGGAAGGGAGTAGTGCCTCAGAACCTGGCCCTAAAGCAGCACTATTTGCCAGGGAAAGGGAGAGAGAAAATGGCGGCCTCCTTATAGAAATGTTTGTCAGAAACAAACAGGTCTGTGCAATACTTGATTAAAATTATCAGTGTTTCTCACTCACTTGTGATCCAGACCAAGCAGAGTACTAAACGTATCCAAAATAGCATAGCATCTCCTATTCCCGAAGAGGGGGAAAGGGCACACTGATGTAACAGTTTCCAACAGCTGTCATAACAGCATGCACAGAGTCATTTTGGAACTGATGGACAACTGCCTCTTGCACAGAAAGTGCTGGAGGTGTCAGCTTCCCACGACTGCAAGTTTCCAGCTCCTACTCTGGCTACTGTGTTATCAAAGCATAAGCTTTCTGTGACTGTCTCAGTCCTCACTTTATGGAATTTACTTGTCCTTTTCTGGCTTTTCAAGGCAGACAAATGTTTATTCCCACCTCTCTCATTTATTTTATTTGGCTTATTTCACCTTTTTCTCATAAACTAATTCAGACACAATGGTCCTCTTCACATAGATGTGTGAACACTGCAAATGCAGGAGGTCACTGGTTTTTGTATTAAGCAAATTCTCGTGTCATACAAAAGTTCCACATTTCTGCTAAAAATGGCATCAAGGACAAAAGTCGCTAGTTATCATGGCAACAGGTACACTTAGAGATTTTAAAATATAGGGCTAAATCCTGAAGCCCTTGCTTTCTCTTTACTCAGACCACCTCTCGCAGACTCAGTGCAACCTTGCCTGAGTGAGGGCTGAGTAAAACCTGAGTAAAGACCTCAGGATTAGGCTCCACAGAATTTAAAGGATCATAAGTGCATAATGATCTCCAGGGGCTGGATTGCTCTCGCTCACAGGAAAACACCACTGGGGAGGAAAATCCTGGGGTTTAGAGTTTTCCCCAGATCATTGTGGCAGGGGAGGGGGGAAGATATGTTGTCCCCACACACCCAGGACTGGGGAAAGGGGTTCCAGGCCCCCAGAACCCAAAGTTCCCCCAAATCAAGTGGCATCTGCCAGAGGCCCAGGTCCATCTGCTCCCTTTTTCCTCTCCATCTGCTCTGTGAATCCACCTCCTTGGCAGCAAGGTTTCAAGAGAGAGATTCTGCCAGGGCTTCCCCTGCCTCCTACTGCCTGTTGAGAGTGAAAGGGAGCAAAAGTCCCCCAGCACGGACTTCTTCATGGGAAGCATGATACAATCTCAGGGTGCATTAACTTTTCTGTGGATTTCCAATGAGGAGATAGTGATGGGGAGGCTGAACAATCACCCCCAGCCTGTCCCCTCATATGGATCTCCAGGCCCGGCTCTCCATAGGTCTGGGGACATTTTGGAGACTATTGTGACTTCTGTGCTGCAAGGGTAAGATCTGCACCTGGAGGGCATAACCTGTTCTTCGATCTCTAGTGATATTGGCTGAAGAGGTATCTTGCCTTTTTTTGTGCTTAGGACATTCAGTGCAGGGGGGTGGACTAAATGACCTCTCAAGGTCCCTTTCAGCCCTACATTTCTATAGTTCTGTGATTGTACACAAGCCCCTCAGGAAAGCTGTTTGGAACAAAAACTAAACGTTTTTGAAGCTGCCCTCTGGATTCCCTCTTGCAGATGGTGACAGACTTTACAAAAAAAAAAAAAAGTCCAATGCAGAAGGTCATCAAAGAGCTTCAAATTCCCCCAAAGGACATAGGGTCTGGAAAAATGTAGGAAGAGTCAGGACAAAGACAAAGCACTACATGTACTACCATGGAATTACAAAGCAGATTACTACAGAACACTGATCCTAAGCAAATGATGATGTGAGCAGCAGTAACTCACTGCTGGCAAAAGTCTTCACTGCATTGCATCCAAATGTATAGGTCCCAGTAGATGTCTAAGTCATCTGCAAATGCGGGAGGCACATAAGCTTCATCTCAACTTGCAGAGAGCTTGGAAAGGTTTGCTGAAAGATTCCCATACCTTCTCTCCCAATGACAAAGTCTGCCATATGTATTGCTGCACCTGACCCTATGAGGGCTGACACTTCTAGAGATGCACTGACTTCATAGACTTCAGTGAGAGCAGAAGTTACACAGATTGGAATAGGAATTAGAGATGAAAAAGACTCATTAGAGACTGTAGTCCATGTCCTTGCCAATGCAGCATGGTTTCCTAGACTGTACTTTCTTGTACTTTGCCCAGTCTAATTGTAAATGACTCAGATAATAAAACTCTCATGACTTCCCTTGGGAATATGCACAGCCTACTAGATTTCACAGCTAGGACATTTTTCCTGACACTTATTAGGGGTGGTATTAGAGAAGCACCTTGAAGCCCCAACCAAGAATCCCATTGTACTAGGTGCTGTACAATGCAGCCTGTCTCCTAGTAGGAGACAGTCCCTGCCTAAACATACTTGTAATCCAAATAATACCAATTTTCAATTGGCCTTGGAGCACTGGGGAAGATCCAGAAGACTGAAGAATGCTAATGTTGTGTCAATTTTTAAAAGGGTAAGCGGGATGACCCTGGTAATTATAAATGTTGGCCTGATATCAGTTCTGGACAAGAGAATGGAGCAGCTGAGACTGGACTCAATTAATAAAGAATTAAAAGAGGGTAATGTAATTAATGCAAATCAACATGGGTTTTTGGAAAATAGATCCTGTCAAATTGATTTCATATTTTTTTATGAGATGATAAATCTGGTTGGTAAAGGTAATAGTGTAAATGCAATATACTTAGACTTCTGTAAGGCATTTGACTTGATACTGCATGACACTTTGATTAAAAAACTAAAACGATACAAAATTAACAAGGTACACGTTAAATGGATTAAAAACTGGCTAGCTGATAGGTCTAAAAATGTAATTGTAAACAGGGAATCATCATCAAATGGGTGTGTTTCCAGTGGAGTCCTGCCAGGATTGTTTCTTGACCCTGAGCTATTTAACATTTTTATCAATGACCTGGAAGAAAACATAAAATCATCCCTGATAAAGTTTGCAGATGACATGAAAATTGGGGGAGTGGTAAATAATGAAGAGAACAGAGGTCACTGATACAGAGCTTGACTAACTGGGCACAAGCAAACAATATGCATTTTAGATAGGCTAAATGTAAATTTATACCTCTAGGAACAAAAAATGTAGCCCATTCTTTCCTGGCAAGCAGTGACTCTGAAAAGGATTTGGCGTCATGGTGGATAATCAGCTGAACATGAGCTCCCAGTATGACTCTGTGGCCAAATGAGCGAATGTGATCCTGGGGTGCATAAACAAGGGAATCTCAAGTAGGAGTAGAGAGGTGATTTTACCTCTGTATTTGGCAACTGCTGCTGGAATACTGTGTCCAGTTCTGATGCTCTTAATTCAAGAAGGATGTTGATAAATTGGAAAGGGTTCAAAGAAGAGCCACGAGAATGATTAAAGGATTAGAAAATATGCCTATAGTGATAACCTAAATTGGTTGAGCTCTTTGAGCTTAACAAAGAGAAGGTTAAGGGGTAACTTGATTACAGTCCATAAGTATCTGCATGGGGAACAAATATTTAATAATGGGCTCTTCAATCTACCAGAGAAAGGTATAACATGTTTCAACGGCTGGAAGTTGAAGCTAGACAAATTCACGCTGTAAATAAGACGTAAATTTTTAATAGTGAGAGTAATTAGCCATTGGAACAATTTACCCAGGGTTGTGGTGGATTCTCCATCACTGACCATTTTAAAATCAAGATTGGAAGTTTCTCTAAAAGATCTGCCCTAGGAATTATTTGGGGGAAGTTCTATGGCCTGTGTCATATGGGAGGTCAGGCTAGATGTGCACAGTGGTCCCTTCTGGCCTTGGAATCTATGAACAGACAAAGGTCAGGGAACTGAGGCACAGAGGGATAAAGTCCCCAATCCTAAAAACACTTATGCATGATGAGTTTCACTGATTTTAGTGGGCCTCCTCACATGCTTAAGGGCAAGAGTATGTGCACAAGTATTTGGCGGATCAGGGCCTAAGTGAATTCCACATGGGTACACAGTGAGTCTGTAGCAGAGCTGAAAAATGAACCCAGATCTCCCGAGTCCCAGACCAATGCCTCAACCACAAGACCAGCCTTCCTGTTACCTAGTTTTTCCTCTCCTTAACTAAGAACAATAGGATGAAATTATTTCCCCTGTGTTATACCTCCTTAAACAATTCCTCTTCCTCCCTGGTGTTTCACATGAATTTCTAACTTGTGTTAAATTTTGCTTCTATATTTTATTCAAGCACCTTTTTTACAATGTTAACAAAACCTGAGTAAGATAGTTGAAAATTAAACAAGTACAAAAATGTTCCCTTACCTCCAAAAAGAGGAGCATTCATGAAGATGCCATCAATAAATAAACACCACCTAGTATAATGTTTCTTTTGTTTAGTTTCTTGGTGTTGAGAAACCTTCTTGTTGATTTATTTATGCTTGTATCTCATTTCCCTATTCAGTTTCAAAGATGAAGTAGGGGAAAAAATAGCCAGGGAACACTTAATAGGCTAAAGCCTCCAATCTTCTTTCCAATGGAAATAAACAACACAATCACATTTTAACACAAAGATTTCCTTGTGTTACTAATTCTTCTTGATTCTGTTTAATGTAACCTACCTCCACTATGGAATGTATAATATTCTATGTATAAGAGCTAAATAGTTTTTAAAACAAACTCCTAGGTACAAGTGCTGAAGGGATCCAATTTACTGTGGTGATTCAGAATTAACCTTACCTTAGACCCGCCCTGTGCCATTGACACATTGGACAGTCCAGTTCCTCCACAGATTACAGTTGCTCACTAATTGTGGTACTTCTTCCCAGGTGATGCCAGCACATTCAATATCCTCTGTCCCTGTCTCCTGCCAATTCTTCCTTGGCCTTCCTCACTTTCTCTTTCCTCCGTTGGGTACCCCATTCAGTGCTTGCTTACCATGTCTCCCATTTTTCACACAATGTACATACCCCAACCACCCTGAACCTTTTTCCTTTGAGGATATTTTCTAACATGTCCTGGTCTATCAGCTCTCTTACTCTGACATTTGTTATTTTGTCTTTCCATGAAATGAGTAATATCTTCCTCAGCCACCTGTGATGCGCAGCCTCCAATCTCTTTCTGTTAGCCTCTGTCATCGGCCAAGTCTCTGCTCCATACAGTAGCATGCTCAGTACAATAGTGAATTAAACTAAATCAAATTAAGGCCACTTTAATTCTGTCTAAGTGTGTCCACACAGGTATTTAACACAGTTTAGCTAATCCACTTCAAAAATTCACTCAGATTAATTTTCCTGAGTATCCCATGCAGATAAACCCTATAATTGCTTTTATGTCCCTTTACCCAAACACCTTAATATACTTATAAAGCCAAATTTTAATTATGATTCTGAGAATAAGTGTATTCTAAACTGTTTTTGTTTATATTTAGGGCTCAATCTCACCAAGATTGGCAAAACACGGGACAGGACTGGGCTCTTAATGAGATAGATAGATAGATAGATAGATAGATAGATAGATAGATAGATAGATAGATAGATATTGCTACAAAGTGTGTGTGTGAACTTCCATAGGCAACTCATTCTGGGCAAAATCCTCACCCAATTGAAGTCAATGGCAAAACTCCAATGTGACTTCAGTGGGGCCAGGAGCTCACCCTCCAAATCTAAGAACCTTTTCCTACTATTTCCAACAATGAGTTTGACATGAGACTGTGATGCTAGCAGACCAGGTGCCAGCTCCTTCCAAAATCCCTAGGCCTCATTGAACACTGACAAATGCATAGCTGGAAGCCAGTCTGGCTCACCTATATGTTAGTATTGTTAAAATAAATATTAGGATGATAAGAATGTGTTTAGACTTTATGAAATGCTTGTAGGTTTCTGCATGTATTAATTTTACTTATAATAACTGTATCCCATGTTATAAGGTAACATTTAAGGGTTTGCTCTGTAACTATACAAATGTTTGCTAAGACTGTAAACCCCCACAGTCAGGGGAGAAGCATTACCAAGTGTGACATGCTAGTTTACCACAAGATGTGTCATCTTCTCCCTAACAGAAGAAGCCCTACAGACACCTGACAAGCCATTGTGAAACATCAGTAGTCAAAATACTTTGTGGATGGCTTCCCCCGCACCCATGAAGACGGTACGTGCACAAGTCCTCTCATCTCATCACAGCTTCAACTCTGGGGGAAAGGCATAAAAATCCCTGTCAAGGAGGAATTGTTATCACTATGCTGCTCGGAATTCAAAGAGGGCAATATTTCGAATCATAAGCAAGGGATCCCCAAGCTGCTTGATTTGGTTTAGCCATAAGGACATATAGAGCTTGCATATGATAGCAGCTACCTTTTTGAGACTAAGACTGTATCTCATTCACGTGCGTATGTTTACCTGCTTTAACCTTGCAAATATCTCTCATTTCTTTTTCTTAGTTAGCAAATGTTTAGTTAGAATTACAGGATTGGCTACAAGAGTTGTCTTTGATTTGAGATCTGAGGTACAATTGCCCTGGGGTAAGTGACTGGTCCTTTGGGACTGGGTGCAACCTGAATATTGTTGTGATTTTGGTGTAAGGGACCATCTATCACAAAAGCAGTCTTGCCTGGGTGGCAATATAGACTAGAGTGCCCAGGAGGACTGTCTGTGACTCCATGTTAAGGCTGTTATAGTGCTTTAGGAGTTCACACACTTGTTACTTGGTTGGTGAAATCTAATTATAGAACATACAACCAGGGATTTGTGCCCTGTTTCTTGACAGTCTGCCCTGAGGTTGGTACTCACACTCGCGAGCTACTCTAGACTGCCTGACAGACAATGGGGAAAAAAAGTATGGGAGTACAGTATGTTACATTGGTGAAACTGAATAGAAACTAAAAAAATAGAATGAATATATCTACATTTACCATTGGAAAATGCAGAATTTATTTCTACAGACTGCAATTTGCATCTGATTTAACCATCTGACATTTAAGAAATATTAATTCAGACTGGAACAGGTGTAGAGAAATGCTACTAGGATGATCAGAGGAATGGAAAACCTACCTTATGAGAGGAGACACAAAGAGCTTGGCTTGTTTAGTCTAAACAAATGAAGACTGAGGGGAGATATGATTGCTCTCTATAAATACATCAGATAGATAAATACCAGGGAGAGAGAGGAGTCATTTAAGTTAAATGCCAATGTTGACACAAGAACAAGTAGCTATAAACTGGCCATCAACAAGTTTAAGCTTAAAATTAGAGGAAGGTTTCTAACCATCAGAGGAGTGAAGTTCTTGAACAGCCTTCCAAGGGGAGCAGTGGGAGCAAAAAAAAATAATGTTCCAGGTTCATTATTCTGTCTAGGTATTTTTGATTGTTTGTTTTCATTGGGCCTGATTTGGACTCCATTTATGGAGTTACAATAGTATAAAACACGTGTGAGCCCAGAATCTGGCTCATTGGTTTGCCAACACACAACAAATAATCTACACCAACACATTGTGTTCTACAGCAATATTTTTTAAGGACGTTGTCCTTTGTATACTACACACTAGCTCCATTGTAGCTGATGACAAAACCTATTAACTTAAAAGAGATCTAGATCTGGCCCATGCGGTACCCTTGTCAGTGTAAATTCAAACAGAGTAATTAAGGAGAGGACATCTACAAAATATAACCTGACTTTTCTAGAATTCCCCTTTTATTTTTGTCTTTTGGTTGTGTAATATGAATTTTCTTGCCATTTAAATTGTACTTTAGTTTACTCTAGGCCAAACTCTGATGACAAAATTCCAACAGTTTCAATGGCAGCAGGCTCAGAATGTCTACTTTTATCGCTTGTTGAAGAGCATGTGGTTCTGAAGCCATAACACTTTGGGCCATGATCTCATTGGATCTCATAGGCTTAGCAGGGTTGGATTCTTGCCAGCATTTGGACTTGAGAGTTCTAGAAAAAGCTACAGTGCTGCAGGAAGCCATGGTGCATTAGTGCAAGGTGCTCTTTCACCGAGTCACTTCTGAAAATATGCTCTAGCATGGTGCTAAGGAGCACGATATACTGCTGGAAGGGTCATCTTTCAGATAAAATGTACAACAGAAGTTCTAACCTTTGGGGGGCATGGAAAGATGCCATGTTATTTTTTCCCCAAGGGCAAGAGCATTAACTTTGGTGTCCTGGACAAATTTCAACATTGATAATTCTGTCCACCTAAAAAATCACCATCTTTCAAATGGAGAAGTTAATTCTTCAGTGCCTCTCCTTTAAACAATGTAATGTTGGTGTCATATTTGCTTATATAGAAGTAACTACAGTGAGGTGGTGGATGAGTGACTTTGTATAGACTGTATAGCACTACAGGATCCTTTTGAACTGTGGGCACTATGGATGTTAATATTTTTGAAGAGAGTTTTTCCGTGTAGCCCCAAAAGAGATACCATCTTGCAATCACTGTTGTTTTGGACATATTTTTACTTACAGAAAACAAGAGACTGCAAAATAAATTGGAGATTAAAGAAAGGGCTCAGATGACAAATATTAGAGTGATAGCATACGGTAGATACCTTTGGAGTAGAAAACATAGATGAACTTACAAACAATTGGCTGAAATGTAACATCTATGCTCTTCTTACTGCTTACTCCTACATCATCACTAATCAGCTCAATATGGGCTAGAGCAGGGGTGGGAAAACTTTTTGGCACGAGGGCCACATCTGGGTGTGGAAATTGCATGCAGGGCCATGAATGTAGGGCTGAGGCAGGGGGTTGGGGTGCGGGAGGGAGTGCAGGGTGTGGGAGGGGGTGCAGTGTGCAGGAAGGGGCTCGGGGCAAGGGGTTGGGGCAGAGAAGGGGTGCGGGGTGTATGAGGGGCCTCAGGGAAGGGGGTTGGGGTGCAGGAGGGGGCTCAGGGTAGTGGTGCAGGGAGGGTGCGGAGTGTGGGAGGGAGCTCAGGGCAGGGGGGTTGGGTGCAGGAGGGGTGCGGGGTGAGGCAGGGGGCTCAGGGCAAGGAGTTGTGTGGAGGGGTACAGGTGGGGTTCAGGCTCCGGTCCGGCGCCACTTACCTGGAGTGGCTCTGGGGTGGCAGCAGTGCACACCGGGGCCAGGGCAGGCTCCCTGCCTGCCTGCCGTAGCCCCGGCTCTGCGCCGCTCCGGGAAGCAGTCAGCACCACATCCCTGCGGCCCCTGCGGGAGGGGTGGCAGAGGGCTCTGCGGGCTGTCCTTGCCTGTGGGTACCTCCCCCGAAGCTCCCATTGGCTGCGGTTTCCCTTTCCCGGCCAATGGGAGCTTCGGGGGAGGTACTCACAGGCAAGGGCAGCGGAGCCCTCTGCCCCCTTTCCCCCAGGGGCTGCAGGACGTGGTGCCGGCTGCTTCTGGGAGCGGTGCGGGGCCCACGATGCCACAGGGGTGGCAATCCCACAGGCTGGATCCAAAACCCTGAGGGGCCAGATCCAGCCCGCAGGCCATAGCTTGCCCATCCCTGGGCTAGAGTGAAATTATACAATCTGGTCTGAGTAAGCAGACTCAGTCACAGTGCCTTCCCTTAATCCGAGGGAGAAGTAATATCAGTAGCTCCTCTGTGCTGGCTCAGCTGCACTGGCCAGCATGTTTGGGAAAGGAGTGGACAGAGTCAAGATTCCATCTATTCCCATTCATGTCCAGAAACCTGCATGGGAAGAGATGTAGCTACCCTGTGGAGACTGCTTCCCCATCCCACACTGGGACCCAGCAGGCAGGTAGCCCATGCAGGAAAGAAAGTGAACACTGCATGTTCTCTTACACACACACACGTGGGATTGTAGGGCAAATGACAATCTTGTCCTATATTTGAGTAGCCTGGCTGGTTGAGTGACAGTTAAGTTCCATTTGCTAGGATGGCATAGTACAAATAATACAAGAGGTCCCTCAAAAGATTTGATTCCTTCTGTTAAAACAAAAACAGGCTAAAGTCAGGAAATGAGGATGTGGCATCCTATAAGTGTAAATAAGAGCCTGTCGGTTTCTAAGGTAGAGATGGAAGTCAGTTCTGCAGAGGCCACAGAGCACAGATTGTAGAGCAGGATGCAATCGCATGAAAGTCAATTGCTGAATCAAGAGCTGCAGTGGGGGTGGGATTCACAGGGCAGGTGACCATTGCTTACAGAGGAGGTTCCCCAGTTGTGTGCCACCAACATGATAGCTGGCTGCACGGGTCCATGCATTTTAATGCATTTTTCTCTGTACAAGGTGCATTCACATTCACCTTCTGCTTCCTGAACTAAGTACCTGATTTAGGCCAGCACAGATGTATGCTACGCTACAAGGCCGATTTGAGGGTAGTTTTTGCTGACTATCCATTTAATCATCTGCAATTATAATACACTGGGTTTAGTGACTTCTGTCATTTACCACCATCAATGTATTTCTGCTCACTAGCCTTTAGGTATGTCTACACAGCTGCTGGGAATGAATCCTCAGCCTGGGTTGACAGACTTGCATTAGTGGGCCTCTAGCTGGGACACTAAAAGTAACTGTGTAGCCGTTGCTTTGATGTTCACCTAAGGCTGGAACTCAGGCTCTAAAGCCCACGCCCCCTCCCTAGGCTTCAGAGCCTGAGCTGCAGCCCAAGCCAGAAGGTCCACATGCTATCTTCGCGTAGGGTGACCAGATGTCCCGATTTTATAGGGACAGTCCCGATTTTTAGGTCTTTTTCTTATATAGGCTCCTATTAACCCCCACCCCCATCCCGATTTTTCACATTTGCTGTCTGGTCACCCTATCTTCGCGTAATCTGCTAAGGCAAGGCTGCGAGACTTGCTCCCAGCAGCTGTGTGGACATCCCTTTATGTCTAATCTTGATACAGGGCCAGATCATAGAATATCAGGGTTGGAGGGACCTCAGGAGGCCATCTAGTCCAACCCCCTGCTCAAAGCAGGACCAATCCCCAACTAAATCATCCCAGCCAGGGCTTTGTCAAGCCTGACCTTAAAAACCTCTAAG
Source organism: Platysternon megacephalum (assembly GCA_003942145.1). Classification (NCBI taxonomy): domain Eukaryota; kingdom Metazoa; phylum Chordata; order Testudines; family Platysternidae; genus Platysternon; species Platysternon megacephalum. Next base: position 848,018 of record QXTE01000057.1, read on the forward strand.
GAAGGAGATTCCACCACCTCCCTAGGTAACCCATTCCCAGGGCCTCACCAGTGCCAAATAGAGGGGAATGATCATGTCCCTCGATCTGCTGGCAATGCTCCTACTTATACAGCCCAAAATGCTGTTAGCCTTCTTGGCAACAAGGGCACACTGTTGACTCATATCCAGCTTCTCGTCCACCATAACCCCTAGGTCCTTTTCTGCAGAACTGCTGCCTAGCCACTCGGTCCCTAATCTGTAGCAGTGCATGGGATTCTTCCTTCCTAAGTGCAGGACTCTGCACTTGTCCTTGTTGAATCTCATCAGATTTCTTTTAGCCCAATCCTCTAATTTGTCTAGGTCCCTCTGTATCCTATGCCTACCCTCCAGCGTATCTACCACTCCTCCCAGTTTAGTGTCATCTGCGAACTTGCTGAGGGTGCAATCCACGCCATCCTCCAGATCATTAATAAAGATATTGAACAAAACCGGCCCCAGGACTGACCCTTGGGGCACTCGTTTTGATACCGGCTGCCAACTAGACATGGAGCCTGTGACAGCGTACCCCATAAAGGGGCTCACAAATGTATGTATGATATAACTGGAATAGGGTTTTGCTACATAGGCCATGTAACATATCTATGTAAAGGTTATGATCTACTGGTTATGTTCACCCTAGTTGTATGCAGGCACCATTTGTGTGTTCAAAGTTATGAACATTGGCTGTATGATTGCTTGATTTCTAAGGGGCCTCAGTTAGAACATTTGATGACTTCTTGGGAAAGGAATGTGCAAATTAGGTGTTCAGTCAGGGGGCACTTAACAGACAAAAGAGCTTGGAAGACTCCAATCCACATTAGAAGTCTACCTGAGGACGTTCAAGGCAGCATGTGGGTAATGGCTGCTACCTGCAGTCCTGAGTCATGCATGGGCATGTGACCTGCCCATGTGATTCCGAATCTCCATTNTGTGCCCAGGCCTGGAAGGTGTCCAGTCTGAGAAAAAACTTACTGAAGCATCTCTGAGGGTGAGATTATCTGTATTCAGTTTGATTAGACATAGATTTGCGCATTTTATTTTATTTTGCGGGGTAACTTACTTTGTTCTGTCTGTTACTACTTGGAATCACTTAAATCCTACTTTCTGTATTTAATAAAATCACTTTCTACTTATTAATTAACTCAGAGTATGTATTAATACCTGGGGGAGAAAACAGCTGTGCATATCTCTCTATCAGTGTTATAGAGGGCGAACAATTTATGAGTTTACCCTGTATAAGCTTTATACAGGGTAAAACGGATTTATCTGGGTTTAGACCCCATTGGGAATTGGACATCTGAGTGCTAAGGGCAAGCACACTTCTGTGAGCTGTTCTCAGGTAAACCTGCAGCTTTGGGGCAGGTGATTCAGACCCTGGGTCTGTGTCTGGAGCAGACGGGTGTGTCTGGCTTCAGCAAGACAGGGTGCTGGAGCCACCGAGCTGGCAGGGAGAACAGGAACAGAGGTAGCCTTTGCACATCAGTCTGGCAGCTCCCAAGGGGGGTTCTGTGATCCAACCCGTCACAGAGCCATTGATCACTACCCATTGAGCCCGACGATCTAGCCAGATTTCTATCCACCTTATAGTCCATTCATCCAGCCCATGCTTCTTTAACTTGCTGGCAAGAATACTGTGGGAGACCGTATCAAAAGCTTTGCTAAAGTCAAGGAATAACACGTCCACTGCTTTCCCCTCATCCACGAGGCAGTTATCTCATCATATCCTCATATTGTGTAAATCGCCATAGTTCCATGACTTTGCTGGAGCTAATACTAGTTTATACCAGCTGAGAATTTCACCCACAGTATTTTTCATCCCAGGCTTCTTCATTCTGCATATACGAAATGCAGCCATGGAGCAACTTACGTGGGTGTGGTGGTGCAGCCTACGGGCGTCTGCCCCAGCAGGCAGCTCTGAGCACGTACTGCTCTGTCAGTTACCAAAATGGGAGTGTGCATGCAATTCTTTAGATGCGAGTGGGACTGGGGGAGGGAGGGTTGTATTTAGCCATCCAGCTATCATTGTACGGGGCAAATAAATGTTCAGGTGTCTCAAAATGACATTTAGATTTGTTAGGAGAACCATTTTCTCACTTGCCTGTGGCTGGGACAGGCAGGTGTGTGGTGAGTGCCCAGCCTCAGCTTCTGCCTTTCACTCTCCAGCTGGCACCTCAGCTGGTTTGCAAGACCACATTTATTTGAGGTTACTCATTCCTCTGTGCTGCTTGATTTCCCTTTGCAGATCTTAGGAAGGATCATTCTCTTAACACCCAACCTGTGACATGATGTGGGTGGAACCATATGGAAGCTTTAAATTTTTGCCAGGATCAGCATGTGGTGTGATCTCTTCCGCAGTTACACCAGCTTGGGGCAGCTTTATTTTCTGCCAGGCATTAGACATCAACCTACCTCTAGCTTGCACTAGCACTGAACCACCATATGTCCATCTCATCCCACATGCCCCCTATTATTTGGGTAATGATGAACATTTCACCTTTTTTCCTCAGCCCATACAACAGGTTCCCCCATCTACAACTTGCTCCAGTTACACCTACTTATGTATGTTCTGAATCTCCTAGAGGCATATTTTACATCTCAGGCCACACCCATAGTACCTATTACATCGCCATATACTAGCATGGTGACTTTCATCCACAGTTTCAATAGCTCTGAATTTTGGCCACTGAATAGTTGGAACTTTCTAAGTCTGTTCCTGCAGTCCTTATCGAGGCAAGACTCCCATTGGGCTTCAAATCTAGGGGCTGTCAATCTAAGTTTAGGGGTTTAACTTTAAAATGATCAACAGAAAAAATTAGGCTAATTATCACCTGGCTGCTACAGCAACAGGTGCTAGATAAATGGATATCAGAGAAAAAAATTCAAAAACAGTAAAGTCTGTGAAGATGGAGAAATAATCTCCCAAGAAAAGTGGTGGAAGCCTCGTAAATTGAGTAATTTCCAAGTAAATCTGCCAAAGCACTTGAGAACATTTGTAACAATTGTACATTGGCAGGAAAATTGATAAAATTATGATGATTTTATGTCTCCTGCACATAGATGTTAACATAAAAATGCAAGTGTACTTTTCAGATACCAAGTCAATCTATAATAGGATTTAAGATTTGCTAGCATGAAGTCAGATTATCTCCTGTGTAATGTATATTGAACAGAGTGCTGATTAGACATTTTGTTCCCTTTTTTAGTGGGACTTTACTGTTCACAAATGTGATGATTACAAGACAAAGCAATGTCTAACATTACCAGTTGAATACTTTCACAGTTTCAGGGCATTATGGAACTGTAACAGAAATACAACTCCCAGTAGCCAAGATTGTGTTTTTCCTAGGAAAACAAAAGAGGAAGTATTTGATTTTTGTCTTCAATCCTACATAATAATTGTAAGGGTTTAGGCCACAAGCATTCTGATGACATTATTACTGGTTCAAATATCCAAGACATATTAATTTGGTTATACTGTGACACTGTATACCAAATGTCCCACAGGTCATTATCACATGCTGAAATAAAGCATTGGCAAGAATGAATGGAGTGCAATATAATCAGGGGGGCTTTGTTGTTTTCAGCATCCTAATGAATGACTACATGACATCCACTGGTCTCGGACATGACAGGCATATGGTGTTTATAAATAAATAAAGAGGCTGACGATACAATTACGTTGATACCACTGAATTCAGTAGCTGGTAACATTTGGTAAGCTGGCAAGCTGTCTACTCCTAGTAATCCTGACAGAATAAAATAAAATGCCTCCGTAAAAATGATTAATTGCAGGTGATAGCCTTTGGGGCTTCTTCAGTTAAACTATGTTATTGCTTTTCCCAAAAGAAACATTAGACAGCCTTTTAATTTATATCTTCAGATGCATGACTATCAATTATTTAAGTTACACTACGTTATCATCAGCCACAGGTTTGTGCTTTTAATATTAAGGACCTCAGCAACATCAGCAGTATCTAAATTAACTGCCCATGTACTCCATCCCCCCTCCCTCTGTTGCTCACTCTCCCCCACCCTCACTCACTTTCACCAGGCTGGGGCAGGGGGTTGGGGGGTGGGAGGAGGGGAGGGCTCCAGCTGGGGGTGTGGGCTCTGGGGTGGGGCTGAGGGGTTTGGGGTGCTGGAGGGGGCTCGGGGTGTGGGAGGGGGCTCGGGGCTGGGGCAGGTGGTTGGGGTGCAGGAGGGGATTTGGTGTACAGGCTCCGGCTGGGCAGTCCTTACCTCAGGCAGCTCCCGGAAGCGGCCAGCGTGTCCCTGTGGCAGTAGCGGCGCCAGCTTTGCTGGCGCCCTAGGCGGCGGAAGGTCCCGCCCCCAAATTTTTACGGGCGGCGGGGGCGCAGGCGCCCCCAAAATAGCAGCACCCTAGGCGACCGCCTAGGTCGCCTAATGGAAGCGCCGGCCCTGCCCTGCGGCTCCTATGCAGAAGGGCCAGGGGGCTCTGCATGTTGCCCACGCCCGCAGGCACCTCCCCGGCAGCTCCCATTGGCCACAATTTCTGGCCAATGGGAGCTGCAGAGCTGGCATACGAGGTGGGGGCAGCGTGCAGAGCCCCCATGGCCGCCCCTGTGCCAAGGAGCTGGACATGCCAGCCGCTTCCGGGAGCCGTGCGGAGTTAAGTCAGGCAGGGAGCCTGCCTTAGCCCCGCTGCGCCACTGACCGGACTTTTAGTGGTGTGGTCAGCACCAACACCATGGTCCCTTTTCAACCGGGCGTTCTGGTCAAAAACCAGACACCTGGCAACCCTACATTTATAAGATGTAAATGAGTCCTGTTTCCTCAAACAAACAACACACAGGGCAGAGGTGCAGGAACAAATTGTATAATGAGGGTGCTGAGAGCCATTGAATCAAACTATAAATGCTTTATATGACAGAAACCACTTCAAGCCGGGGGGGGGAGGCAGCACTGAAGTCAGGAGAGTTGAACAGAATGAGCTCAAAACCAGGTTCAATGAGCAAAATTTACATTCTGCTGTGAAAGATTTCTCTATTAAGGGGATCTACAGACACTCTTGGTTGTATCTGGGCTCTGCAACACAGAGAGGACACACTATGCAATATTTGCATTGCACCACTGTTAAGATGTCAGTCTGGGGCCACTTAATCTCCCAAGTATATTGCACACCAAGGACTAAATTCTGCTGTTGTGTCTGTGCAGCCCCATTGATTTCCATTAGCTTGTACAGGTGTAATCAAGAATACAACTTAGCCCCTACATTACTACTACTATGTCTAATTATTACCCAAGATATGTAGCCATTGAAGTGAAATTAGTGAATTTCTACTCTTTCCATCCTCTATATTTCTATCATTGATACTGTTGTTGCTGTTATTTTCTGTAGTACTATGAAAACATGCCATCTCCTTGGTAATAAGAAAGGAAAATCAACAGGAACACAGAGTACATACCAGGTAGAAGAGAGGGAGTCTTAGGAAGTAGAAGCCAGTTTCAAAATGGCTACCATAGGGAGGGAAGGGCTGTGGTTCTGCCAGATTTAAAGGGTCAGTCACAAAAAAGGCATGATGGCAAAAAAATCCTTTAAGGGCATAACCCTGAAGTGGGAGAGAATAGTCAGGACCAGACAGTCACAAAGAAGAGTGGCCCAGATCCAAAAAGGGACTTAGGCACTGCAACACCCAGCGTTGTAGTACCTAGTTTTTAGGTGCCTAGAAACTCTCAGGCATAAACTGTGATCCACAAAGCCTGAGTTAGGTGCCTAAGCTCCCTATACAATGAATGGGGAATGACAGGTGCCTTAGCATGTGATCCACAAAAGCCAGCATGCAAGGCAGGGAACCACCTAAACTAGCTGGTGGGAGTGTCCTATTAAGGACAAGAGTGTTTTCTAAGCCCCCTCCCCTCCCCTCCCATGGTGATAGGTGCCTAAGTCTAGACTGCTGCAATCCACAACCAGGAACCCTTCTCCTGGAATCAGACGGCCTAGGCACCTAAGCCATTTCTGGTGAGAATGAGTTAGGTACTTGCCTCAGTCCATGCAACACAGCCAAAGGAGAAGGTGGTGCTCCCTATGCTGTAACTTTTACAGTCCTGCGGTTAGAGCACTTACCTGGGAGATGGGCAACCCAGGTTCAATTCCCCAGGCTGCTGGAGAAGGAGAAAGGATTTGAACGGGGGAAGGGAGTGGTCCTCCCACCTCAGGAGCATGCTCAAACCACTGAGCTATGGGATAGTCTGATGCAGCACTCTCTCCTGTTGAAGCTGTTCCACTGAGGTTAACTAAAGAGTCATTGAGCCAGAGAAAGATCAAGTGTGAAAGTGATTCTATAATCCAGTGGTTATGTTACCAGGGTGGAAGACCCAGCATCCAGTCCATCTGCTCCAGTGAATGTGCTAGCCCAAACTCAGATTTCTCTCCATAGATGCATAAGATTATAAAGCCAAAAGGGATCATTGTGATCATCTAGTCTGACCTCCTGTATAACAGAGATCTTAAGGCTAAATAGCTTTACACAGTTACATTTGTTTAAACATTAGTATATTAATACACTGTAGCTTGTATGTGTTTAACTATTCAACAATTATTATAATCCTTATACTTGTTTCAGAGAAAAATATCTACTTTAATCAACACACAATTAACTAAATATTTAATAGCTGTATTAGACAATCAAATGATAATGGATTAGGTTTCTGTATAAAATAAATACACCTTTGTTTACTGGCAATTATGAAAACGAGAGCCACAGATGTCTGCAGAATAAATTATAAAAGATATGGGTATTAATCAACATTTAGGGGGTTTATTGGTGACTAAATTATTTTCAGTTTTAAATTGATAATGTTAACAAATCAAACTTGTTAAGTTGGCTAAAGGCCTGACAGTGAAAGGGAGGACATTACTCATCGTCTTCCCCCAAAACATAGGTCATGTATGAAATGGGTTCAAAAGTCTAAAACTGACAAGGCTCAATTCTGCCCTTGGATGCATCCCAGCAACCTCTGTGATTTAGTTCACATGATATGAAAGATATTTCTGGTGACTCTATAAAAAAACAAGTGCATCTCAAAGGATTGTTTCCTTGCTTAAGAGAAGCCTAAACCCAGCTGAAATTCCCTGTAGAAGAATCTCATCGTGAACAATATCTGGCTTAATGCCTAAGCAACCTAATTCTTGCTTATGGAACCAAAGATCCTGGGTTCAAAACCCCTCAGGAAGCCCTTATTGCAGATTTGAAAACGTTAGTATCCCTAAATTAGGAGTCATGGGGTGAAATGTTATGGCCTGCGTTATACTGGTGATCAGAGTAGATGATCAGAACAGTCCTTTTCCAATTAAACCCTGTTCAGTTAGAAAATTCCTGTTCAGTTCTATTACTAGGTGACATTTTTAGGAAGGATGCTGCTGAACTTTTTATGCTAAGTTTCATTATGCTCCCAAAGCTAGTGTGTGATTGATAGAAACAGAAAAGCTGGTGACAGCCAATGCCTCCGCACCTCATATAAATGCATAAATAATCCATTATATGAGAACTTGTTAGCTGCAGGAGAGACAAAAATTAAAAAACTACCCCACAAAAATGATCAGGTGGATCTTTGCATGGAAGGCAAGGATAGGAGACAGATAAGTCTACCCTGTGATAAAATACCCACAGCACTAAGTCTCAGAGCCTCAGTCAGCTGACTCATGCTCACAGGGCTCAAAACAGCAGTGTAGCTGTTCAAGCTCAGCCTGGAGCTCAGGCTCTCAGACCCTCCCCCCTTGTGTGGTCTGAAAGCCTGGGCTCCAGCCCAATCCCAAACATCTACACTGCAGTTTTCTAGCCCCGCAGCCTGAATCCTGTGAGCCTGAGTCAGCTGACCTGGGCCAAGGCTTTTTTATTGCAGTGTAGACATACCGATAGAGACTGATCTAGTCCTGTTGGTATAGAAAAAGTTAAAACCTATGCCTGAGGGGTTTACAACAGATGTGTCCTCTCATGGCAAGAATTACAGAGAAAACAAGAATTAAGCTGGGCTTAGATGGAAAATGATTGCTTCTCAGGAAAGAGGAAATTATCAGAAGCTTGAACTGCATAGGAAACTGGCCCCGTTACTTTTATGTATATTTATTTAGACTTATAACAAAAAGCAACTATGCTATCTTTCTAGGAGCATGCTGTAATAAATATTGTAAAGATAAACCAATGACAAATCTTGAATTCCCCTTGCCCATTGCCCGTCAGAATTAATACATCATCTCCCTCCTTGGATTTACTTACACCTTCCCTGATCGAGACAGGTGCATGAGAGAGAACTCACTTGCTCACAGGCGACCTAGTTTTTGCTTGTCATGGGTGAGTGCGGGTTAACCACTTCCTGTCATGGATGGTCAGTAGGGTGATTATAACTTTAAACAGACCATAAACAACTGATCTTTCTAAGCATGAGCCCATTGACTCAAGAGAGCAAAATATTTAATATAAAAAGTCTTTTATTTTGTGGAAGTGTTTCTGCTTCACTCATTTCCCCATCGCAGCCCCAAATAATTCACTCCAATAAGACATTTGTTCTGGGTCAAGGCCTCCCTAGTAAAACTACTGTGATCTATTAAAAGAAAAAACAACAACAATCCAGTGTGGAATCTGGGAGGGAACTTTCTGAGCAAGACTTGACATATTTTCCCTGGTGTGCTCGGTTTTATTAAACATATACTGTAAGTGGATATTTTCCCCCATCCCTGTTATATAGCCTTATCAACCAATGGGAGATTGTTCAAATCTTGTACCCATCAAAAGGAATTTTTATCATGCTGTGTAAGTTAATGTGACAGTGTTGCTGAAGCTTAGCCCCTGGTACTTTTCTCTTTGCTTGGTATTTGCAGGTGGTAAATTGAGGCCCTGGTCCTGCAAACACTTACATATGTGCTTAACTTTAAGCATGTGCATGAGCAGTCCCATTAACACCATTTTACACCTCACTTATGATTTCAATGGGATAACTCATGTGCTTAAAGCTAAACATGTGCAAGAGTGTTTGCAGAATTGGGGCCCTGGTTGCAAAATAGAGAATGTTGGCTCCAATTCATTGTATAGCAAGCCTAGGTGACTAACTCAGCTTTGTGGATCACAGTGTAGTTCCTGTGATTTTTCTAAGTGCCTAAAAGTTAGGCACTGTGACACTCAGCATTGCAATGCCTAAGTCCGTTCATGGATCCCACCTTATGTCCTCAATTAAGTGGAAAGATTATGACCACATGTCTGAATGAAGATCTGCAGGTGCAGACTTCTCCTATCTGAAGGTTCATGGAAATCAATGGAACATGACACAGGCAGGGCCATCCCTAGGGGTGTGTGGGGCCGGGACATAGGCGCCGAGTTTCTATCTACCAGGGGGGTGCCCCCACTGACTCTGCCCGGGCCCCACCCCTACTCCACCCCTTCCCCCAAGGCCCCACCCCAGCCCCTTCCCATCCCCACTCTACCCCCACCCCACCTCTTCCTGCCCTGCCAATTCCCCACCCAGTTCTGCTCCCTCCCCCAAGTGTGCTGTGCCCTTGCTCCTCTCCCCTCCCCCCCAGATGCCACGAAACAGCTGATCAGTGGTAGGCACTGGGAGGAAGAAGGAGGGGGAGGCGCTGATCGGCGGGTCATGCTGGCGGGCAGGAGGCACGGTGGGGGGGCAGCTCCTTCTCACCCCCCCCCCCCACCTGCCCCCAGCCTCAACTCCCCGCCCGCCTCCACACGAAGCACGGGGCCCCCCAAAGCATGGGGCCTGGGGCAGTGGCCCCGATTCGCCATACCCTAGGGACTGCTCTGGACACAGGTATAAAGGGCTGCATATGCACCGCCCCTGAAGCCATGTCATACCATCAGTTTTTAAGCAGATTTCCCCCTTAGCATCCATAAGGATTTCTGCTTGAGTTAAAAAAAGAGGGTATTACAGTAGGGCCCCATGATTCAAAAATGTCTTCTACAACTTTGGCTTCCAAAGCCTAGGGGGAAAGAACTCAACATACCCAGAAGTCTACCCAATTTGAAATGTACAACTTGAAAAGTTTGGGTATGGGTCTCAGAGCACTAAGTAATGTTCCAAATTGACGTGGAAGCCAAAAGCATACAAAGATAAATATCTAATGCCAGTAACAATCATGTTCCTCTAACTTAAAAGCTGCTAAAAATTATTTTCGTGCTTTAAAAAAATGCTTCAAGGAAGAAACGTTTTATAAAAACAGGTACATTCAGCCCAAACACAATTTATTTATGATCAGATTATTAGTTCGTGATTAGGTCAACGTAGACACCATTTTGACTACAGAAGTGTTAATAGGATTGAGTGGCACTTATAGCAATACGACATCTCTTCCGTAATGCTTTTCAACACACTTTAACCTTCCAGTTCTGTATATCTGTCTATGCTGAGTTTTTCTTTTTTTAAATGTTTTTATTCCTAACTCAAAAAGAAACAACATAGAATAACTTTGTGTGTGACACTCCTAGAAGTGAAAGGTACTGCCACAAAGGAACTGCACCTGTCCCTTAAGGTAAATCGTATATTAAGTAATTATAAAAAAACCAACATGTATTATGGACAGATTCCCTATTCAGGAAGTTCATTAATATTTTGAATCAGGAAACAGATAGGGCTATTTGCCAATTGGCTTAAGAACATAAGAACAACCATACTGGGTCAGACCAAAGTCCATCTAGCCCAATATCCTGTCTTCCAAAAGTGGCCAATGCCAGGTGCCCCAGAGGGAATGAACAGAGCAAGTAATCATCAAGTGATCCATCCCCTGTTGCCCATTCCCAGCTTCTGGCAAACAGAGGCTAGGGACACCATCCCTGCCCATCCTGGCTAATAGCCATTGATGGACCTATCCTCCATGCAGTGCCGTAACGAGGGCGAGGCGAGTGTGGCACTTGCCTCGGGCGCGGAAAGCCGAGGGGCGCAGGGCAGCGTCCCTGCCGGAAGGAAAGCTGCGCGGCTCTCCTGGCTGCTGCTGTCTCTATGGCAACAAGAGACACTGGACGGCAGAGGGCTGAGGACGAGCAGCCCGCTGCTGCACGTCAGGAGAGGGGAGGAGGCACACACGTGCTTCACAGCCCTCCCCTCCCCTGGCACCCACCTGGAGGAGACGCCGAGGGGGCTTCCGGTGGGAGACAGGATCATCGGCAGTGGACCTCACTCACCTGAGCAGCTGCCGGGGCTTCAGTGAGTGTTTGACCCTGTGATCCGCCCTCCCCCGCGCCCGCCCCCCCCGGCCACCACTCCTGCAAACTGGGCAAGGGGCAGCCCCATCCCTCACCGAGGCTATGGCGAGGGGCAGCAGGGGAGGAAGGAAGCCACATGTGATGGCAGCCCCCTCCCCCCCAGCACCCACCACCCCCTCCCAGAGCCCACACCCCCTCTCCGGCCCCCAAACTCTGTCCCAGAGCCTGCACCCAGCCCTCCGCACTCCCTCCCAGAGCCTGCACCCCTCCACCCCACTCTGTGCCCCAGCCCAGAGCCTGCACCCAGCACCCAAACTCCATCCCAGAGCCTGTACCCCCACCTCTTCCCACACACCCTCTCCTGCCCCCCAACTCTGTCCCAGAGCCTGCACCCAGGGGGTTGGGTGTTGTCCCAATGCTGCAAAAAGGGTGTTCCCAAAGGAAGGTGCTTGATTCTAACCCCCAAGGCCTTCAGTATGTCTGATCTTCTCTAGTCAGCCCACTTGACAAGTTTGATTGTCCTTGGTCTGGATCCCAGCCCCTCTCCAAGGGTTGCAGCTGTCTGGAGGTGCCTGCCTTCCATGCCTTCCTAATTCACACCTCATTCATTCAACAGGGCAATTGATTACAAAGTAGGGGGAAGATCTTATTCTACTTCTAGCAAAAAGACATTTTTCTTTTACCTTAATTATACTTCCTTAGGGGCCTGCTATAACATATTACCAAGGTTCAATACAAAGTCATATAAAAGTTATAAAAAAATGCATAATGCAGAGATTTATCTGCAACTGCATTGATTGACTGCTGTGTGCAGTAATATAGTGACCCCTGGGTCTTTGAATGAGGCTTTATACTGGGGGGGGGGGACAAGGGGGCGAGTGGGGGGCGGGCGGGTGGGCAAAGGGGCGAGCAGTGAGCCAGCAGGGGTTCTAGGGGCAGGCATGGGGGTTTCTGGCAGGGGAGGGAGAAGGTGAAAGGAGGTGAGTGGTGGGTGGGGGCTGACTAGGAGGGATGCAGCAGGCCAGCGGGGGGCTAGGGGGTGAAGAGGGGTGTGATGGTGGGGCTGAGCGGGGAGGGGGTGGGTCCTATTTTACTGCTCTGATCTGGTCACCCTATGCCTGCTGTTTCTTCCCCCCCCTTCCTTTTCGGCCCCCAGCTGTTTGGGCGGGGCGGCGCTGGGGAAGGGGGGTTTGTTTCTGCGGGGCGAGCGGTGGTGGGGGGGGGGGGTTTCGGGGGGGGGGGGGGGGGGGGGGGGGCTGGGCGGCTGGGCGCCGCTGGCACAATTTTATATTCTTGCCTTGGGCGCAAAAATAGCTAGTTACGGTTCTGCCTCCATTAATTTATCTAGTTCTTTTTAACCATGAACACCTGATCACTGGAGAGGGAGGAAAGAAACTTCTTAAACTGCAGATCATGGACCACAAAGGGTCTGCAGAGCCTTTCTTCCTGATGTGTGGAAGGGAGCATTTTGAAAACCACCTATTTTGATGTAGGAGAATTTTGGAATGGAGGTGGGCCATAAGGCTTTCTTGTGTGAAGTAGCCTGCAGAATGAAAGAGCCAGAGGTCCTCTACAGCAGAGGTTCTCAAACTGTGGTCCATGGACCACCAGTGGTCCGCGAGCTCCATTAAGGTGGTCATGGATAGTTCTCTCTAAGGTGCACGCCTGGGCGGCCGCACATGAAAGAATGAAGGGCCACCCACCTAATTAGTGGAGCCGTTCAGGTGTGGCTCCACCAATTAGGTGCCTGGACCCTGGAGAAGGCGCACATGTAAGGTGAGGTGGTGGCCTTGGGGGGAATAAGGGGTAACTGGGAGGGGGCAGTGGGCTGAGAAGAGGGGGTGTGGGAATTTGGGACATGCAGGGCTGTGACAGCCAGAGAAAGAGGTGACTTTCCCTAACTCCAGGGCTGCGGCTGCCGGGGAGGGATGGCCCTTCTTCCCAGCCCCAGCTCGGTGGCTGCTGGGGCGGGGGAGAGAGGGCACATCCATCGCATTAGAAAGGTAAGACTACTGATATTAAAATATGAATTGTGTGCTTTTATTCATAGAACAAAAAAGGTTATTATTAAGTTTTTTTTTTTATATAGCACTTTTATCTAAAGCACTTTACAATAGTTAGCTAACGGTACAAACAATATTTGGAAAGATCATTAAGTGGTCCGCCAAGACCCTCAGCAATTTTCAAGTGGTCTGTGGAAAAAAAAAGTTTGAGAACCACTGCTCTACAGGTAAACTGTGTACTTTAATCTTGCAGGACACACAGATACTCTGGTAAGGGAAGCTACAGAGAGATCAACATAGACACCATTTTGACGATAAAGTCCCACTTGCACATTGATAGGTGACTTCTATCTATAGCAAGGGTGGGTTCAAAGAAAAAGGCCAAAGGGGCAAATGAGCACAGAGGAGTGAGGGAAGAGTCAATAGTAGCACTAAGAGGGGTGTGTGGGAGCAGAGGTGAATAGCTTTCCCAATACTACGCTGATGCACAACTGTCTTTCACTCACCTTTCTTTCCTGTTATGTCCTTTTCTTTCCTAGTACCTTTGCCCACTTCCTGCCTCTCCCCTACCAATCTCCTGCCTCAAATCCCCCTACCTGTATGGCACAGGGAGGAGTTCTGTGACTGTGATAGACATCCCTGGGGCTCTGAGCCCTCTATCCATGCCCCTCAGCGCTCTCTCGGTCTCTTCTTTCTCTCCAGTGATGATTGCGCAAGGAAAAGGGGGCGAGTGAAGATAAGGGCCGAGGAAGCAGCTCTACCAGCGTCCAATGTTCCCACCGCCGGGGGAGACAGGAGTGGGAGCGGCGATATTGCAGGACAGTGGCAGCTGAAGCAGAAACCTCGCCCCAGGGTGAGAGCGAGCGACTTCCACGAGCCCTGCCACAGAGCAGCCTCAAGGCCCTTCCCACTCGCATCAGGCCGAGAGAATCCGCCTCTCTTGCTCGGGCTGCTCCTGTCCTGAAGCGGAAACCAGAGCGTGCAGCGCTTCTCTCGGGTCCTTCCCTGCAGCCCGGGCTGCCAGGCACACGAGAAGAGAATCAGCCCCCCAGCTGTTCGCAACAGCTGTGTGTCCGCTCCAGCTGCCAAGCGGGCCAATAGGCGGAGAAGGGCCCGCCCCATCCCCGCCCCTGGTGAGTGAGGCGGAGGATCCCAGGGTGCCCCGGCTTTTAGGGGAAAGCAAACAGGGAAAAGCCACTCCGTTGTTAGCGTCCGGGCCCTGCATTTCTCTCCAGTAGCTGCTGCCTCCGCCAGACTGGACACTCTCCATCCTCCTCTTCTAACACCTACCTCAAAACTGCTGGAGGCTGCGGGGCTCCCTCCCTGAAAGTAGTAGGAGGCGGCAGCGACGGATTGGTTTGCAAAAGGGAACGCAGTGTAGTTGTAAAAGGGGTTTGACTCCGGAATAAGACCCCCTCCCACCACGTGTAAACGCACCCAGGCGCACACTACTCTCCCCGTTTGTTTGCCTAGGGCTGTCCGGCTGGCAGGGCCAGCGAACGACGCGGAAGATGCACACGACCCAGAAGGACACCACTTACACCAAGATCTTTGTCGGGGGCCTGCCTTATCACACCACCGACTCCAGCCTGCGCAAGTACTTCGAGGTGTTCGGGGAGATCGAGGAAGCCGTGGTCATCACCGACAGGCAGACCGGCAAGTCCCGGGGATACGGATTTGTAAGTCGTGGGGGTGTTTCTTTGGGGGATCGTTTTTGCCGCTGCTGCTCCTGCAGCCAGCGGGTGGAAACTTGCTGCTGGGTGGTACCGGGGCTACTTTCCGTCGTTTTTAGTTTGGGTCCGCTTTGTGGGTGGGAGGGATCCGACCGCTTTCTGGGGAAACTAAAACAAGCTGAGAAGCCAGCATTGTATCGCCTGTGGGGGTGGGAAGACAGGTGAAGCCGGATAAGCGCCTGAATCCGGAGAGAAACTTCTTGTGAGGCAAAGGCCAGCATGCTGCTGCACCGTAGATCCAGAGGGCAGCCCTAGATAAAGGGTTTGTCTGACTGGGGGGGAAGGGTACTGTGTTTTGAGGAGTTATTTAATTTTTTTGAGGGAGGGGAGAAGGATGGGGAATCCCTGATGGAGGGGATTTGGATCGTGGTTTGCACGTGAAAAGTTACAGTGCAGATTTCTGGCAACAAATTAGGCTAGCTGGTTGTTTACTGATATGACTTAGAAGTTTTATCTGTGGTAGTACAGGGGGCTCCTATACATGTACACACCCCTAATATTATACTGCAGCAAACTAGAAGCTTAAAACAACCTGATTTCTGTGTCTGTTTACCAATTAAGCACAGAACAAAGGAAAAGGAAGGGTATTTTTTGTACTTCAATGAGTTTTAAGCTAAAGAACTAAGGTCCCTTTATTTCTGAATGAGAGCATCCATAAGGGGATTTAATGTGCTTTAACTAATGCATTTTAACTTCTCGGGCCTTTCGTTAATTTGTGTTAAAGTTCCTCAGTCTCTTCATGTAAACAAACCCGATTTATCTTAATTATTCAAGCAAGCCCATTAGTTTTGTACCAAAAACATCTAGGGAGATGAAGCTTCATATTTTTCATATTGTCTTTTTTGGGGGGGAAGCTGGTTGTTTTAGTGAAAAGGTGAATTCTGCTTCTTTTTCAATGGAAAAAGTGGTTTAATTCATAGTATTTTATATTGTTAAGGTCACCATGGCTGATAGAGCAGCTGCTGAAAGGGCTTGCAAAGATCCCAATCCTATCATTGATGGCAGGAAGGCCAATGTGAACCTGGCATACCTGGGAGCAAAACCAAGGATAATGCAACCAGGTGAGGAAAGTCTCTTTCTCTCTTTTCTCCCTCCCCTGCCCTTCAACAACATTTCTGAGAAGAACAAAACTTCAGTCTGAGTTAAAAAATTTTTAAAAAAGTCTCTCTCAGGCAATGCCACCACTTTCCGTGGAGTATAGTGTGTGTGTTTGTGTTTTAATGTTGTATGTAATCCATAACTTTTTGGCTATCTGTAAAAATGCTTTCATAAAAACTAAAGGTGTGCATGTGTACTGTACATAGAGGAATACATGTCCCCTTTGAGAAATTTCCTCCATACAGAATTTCCATTTTGTTGGACCCTATATTATGAATGAAATGACAAACACAATTTACAGTATAATTGAGGTAAAAAATTATTGCTAGGATACAGGAACTTCTAGATGTGCCCAGTCTTATTAACACAGTTGGTCTCTTAATGGGAACTTCTAAAACACATGGAATCTATTGCACTGAATGAAAAAAGGAATGGATTTATCACAAGGCCTGATCCAAAACTCATTCACTGATTTCATGCCCTGTTCAATACCACAGCTTCACAGCAAAATAAATGGGAATATAGTAGCGCATTAATGTTCATATTTTAAAGGGGCCAGACTGTGAACCCCTTACTGACGTTGGTGGGCTGTTAGTCACATGAGTAGACCCATTAACTTCAGTGGAAATACTCAGGTGACTAAATACTCACATTGGTGGGTACTTAGTCACCTGAGTATTCCCACTGAAGTTAATGGGTCTACTCACGTGACTAAGGGGCTTGCAATCAGGCCCAATATGAATATTTCAGGAAGTAAGAAGTCAGTGTATATTACAGTATGAGTAATTCTACCCTTATGTTTGCATGCATGGCTCCCAATTAAGTCTGTAGAAACACATATATTCATCCAGTTACAATCTAATTTATAATTCTTAGGCTTTAGAGTTAAGGACTAGACTTTGCTGCTAGAAAACATTTGCTTTTAAATAACAGTTCAGTGAAATTCTCCTAGTTGTTGCCAAATAAGTTGTCTTTTTGAAAATTGGCAGGAGTCACGATCGTGTACCTTTGGTTTAAATTGTAAAAAAATTATCCAAAACACTCATTCTGTAACCTGTGGTTCTTTGCTCTTTTGAACATCTTTACTAGTGCTTGTTAGTGAAGGTTACTCTGTGTATAGCATAAATAAGCAGCTGATGGAATGCTCATATAGAGAATGTGATGTGTTTTGTTGGTAGGTTTTGCCTTTGGTGTTCAGCATCTTCATCCAGCTCTCATTCAGAGGCCTTTTGGGTAAGTCTATAAAACAGGTCCACAAACAAAGTATAACCTTGGATGGCCTCTCACAGTACTGTCACTGACTTTATAATGCTGCCATTCAAATTTCCAGACTTAAAAACATATACCTTGTAAATATGTTCTCTTTGGTAATGCTCTAAAGACCATAGCTGAGTCGAGTTGTGTATACAAAGTATGCAGCCCTCCCAACCCAAGCGGATCAGACCCATACCACCCTCTGATAAAAGAAAGTGGTATGACTTTATACAAGATCGCTGTGCCCCCCATTTATTTATTTTTTTCCCCAGCTTGACTCAATGTTATTTATCTCTTTCTAATCTGACAGGGATCGTTTACAGTTAAGATAACTGATCAGAAGGATATGATGATAAGAGGTGGAATAGTTCTGTTTGGAATTAAACACTGTAACCAGTAGACTCAAACACAAACAAGCTAAAATGGTGATTAACGATGCATGTATGTTTTTTCATATAGTCAATAGACCTCCGTGTGCTTTTATTTTTTTTATTTTTTACAGAAATGAAGTGGTGTTGATAGCTAAACTGTGTGCTTTTATTTAATTGAAAGAGCTGTAGTGAAAGTTTTTTGGGGGTCTCTTAATTTTGTTTTTGTTGTTGAGGAGTGTTGACTTTGCCATGGGGAGCAAAGGGACTTTTTTTTTTTCTTGCTTTCAAGCTGTAGCCTGTGACTTTTTTTTTTTTTTTAACCATATTCGTATTTTGTATTGAGTGCTAAATTGTGTGACATCTTGATTTTTTTTTAATAAAGAAAATCAACATATTGCTTGCATGTTTATAGTTCTTGGTTTTGTTCCTTGAGAGGGGTATGAAGGGGTGTGAAGCTCTTTTGATTAACATTGTGCTTCCACTTGGGCTTTCTAATTCCAGTCTTTAACTTCTCCATCAGACTTTAATATGTAGTGCATTTCCTTTTTTTTTTTTTTTTTTTTTTTTTTTTTTTTTTTTTTTTNATTCCTAAGTACTTCTAACACTTGCTTTTTATAGACCTAAAATTAGGAGGTGAAGTCTGCTTAAATTTTCTGTCCTGTACCACCTCACTAATTCACGCTGACTAGGTCACTGCAAAATAATGAAATTTGCTAATTTAATAAATAAGCTAACAAAGCAGGAGAATGCATCAAAGGATGTACTTTGTTCAATTACTTGACAAGTGTAGATTTAAGATACTGTACCTTGGTATTATGAAATGGCAGTAGCTGCTCCATAGTTAAAGTTGAAGCTAGCTTTCCATTAGAAGTTGATTGTTTTCCTTTTGGAAAAGTTGTGGGGATGGGAAATCAGTCTTCCAGAAACTTCACATACAACATCTAATCTCACAGTAGAGTGGTTTAGTGGTTTTCTGGGAAGCATGGTGGTAATCAGGAAACTAGTTTTGAAAATGTATCTGAAGCTCAATTATGATTTTTTATTTTTTTATTTTTTGCTTCTTGTAATATTCCCAGATATGTCTTGCTGGCTTTGTTGAAGGGAAGTATCTCTTAATAATCTTGGAGAAATGGTGGGAAAACTGAAAAGAATATATGATAATAATTTGATGCTCACACTAAGGGAGGAGTTACCTAGAAGGCCATGAAAGCAGGGTTACAAAGAGGAGCTGGTGGAATGAGAAGGGAGCAGCTGTGAGGAAATGAGGAAGTACTTGCCTAGCATAGCAAGAAAGGAGGAACTGGGACTTTATACTGCTTAACGGACTTAATAAAAATGGATGCTCTTCTCCAATCCATCAGCCTTTTCTGGTTCTAACACACTGTATATCAATCTGAATTAGAGGCATACTTTGCAAAGAGGGGTGGTATGTGCTTTAAACTGGCAGAATCCAGTATTCATTTTTATCCTTGTTCCTTGCACCTTTTCTGTTACCTCCAGTTACAAGAGATTATACAATCTAACTTCATGTTCAAGAGATGCACTTCCAATAATCTCCCACTAAACTCTTATTTTGATCTATGCATATATTTTAGGGGATAAAGTTAAGGCTGGGGAGAGCAGTGAAAACTGAGTGGAGTGATAGAGAGTGATGACTGTATGAGAAAGGGGAACAGGCTGGGTTGTGTAAGGGCTCATTTTTCAGACATTTTAATGTTTGGGTCTGCTAAAAAGGACAGAATTTTTCTGTAAAGAGTAATATTTTGAGGTGATAGCGAGTTCCACTGAAACATACTTTGAGTTTTAATTTTTTTCTGTGAATACTAGTAAGTGTACTTCCATATGCTATGTAAAAGTAAGTAATATGGAACCTCAGAACTGTGCTCTGCGAATAAAAGGGGAGAGAGTGCCATTTTTGTGTGGATTAATTGGCAGAGTGCCAATTTTGCATGTGAATTAATTAGCAAAGTGCAAATTAGTGAGGTTCTACTTTGCTCTTGTCAGCAGTGCTCTGTCAGAGTTCCACCTTTCAGACAAAATGCAGTTACTTTCAGCATCACATTACATCAGATTTAGTGGGAGAATATACTTAATTCTGAGTACTGTACCCTCCCGGGTTTACTCTAGCTAAGAGAAGCGGCGTTAGTTCCTGTTCATAAAATACTCGTAGTTCTGGTTTATTTTTTCTATGCTATAGAGGTTAATTCTCTCACCCAAGTAACATTTCCTGATCTCACCCCCTCTTTACATCCAGAATCTCATTTACTGTATGTGTGAGACCTGGCATGCTGAATCTGACCACAATCCTAGAAATGTAGGTCAGGAAGGGACCTTGAAGAGTTCAGTGTTGGTTACTTATCCCACTGTGACTCATAAAAGTATAGTTGTATATTGAAACACCAACTGCTGCTATTGAATTCATTTTGCATTAATGCAGTTTTTTAAAGATCTTTATTTTGTTCCATTGAGGTAGCTTTGCATGCATAATTACCACTTAACATCAGTGGAAAATTACATGCATGAAGGGAGAGGTGGACGTAGGATATGAATAGTTAGATCTTTTTCCCTGTTTGTCTAAGGACTGATCCTGAAGTAAATGGAAAAGTTCCCACCAACTTCAATGAGAGCCGAATTAAGTCCCAAACGGACAAGCTGGCCAACGAATGGTTAGCTGATATCAAACACTCGCTAAGTCACCTCTAAGTTTTACAAAATCCTAATAGTTGATTATAAGGGATGGAGGGAAGAGTTCTGACCTCAGTTGATAATTAAAAGATCTGTGTAACATCAGGCAGCTGATAATTTTGAAACAGTTGTGGAACGAAACTGCCATGGTCAAAGAAAACCAAATGTATATATTTTTCAATATCCTGCAGAAGGCATTGAGCACAAACTTAACCCCCAAAACATGCTTGGTTTTTTTTTAGTGTGCATATATAACTCTTGTTCTGGTATAAGAAGGCTGTTCAATAATGAACTCTGAATTAAATCTGCTAGTTAATTGTACTTACAAAGAACAGATGAAGCAATGCAAGATCCAGAATAGAAGGAACAGGTCTCATGCACAGTCCAGTAACTACTTGTTCAAGAATTCAATGGTATCACAATTGTTCTGTCCATTAATACTGAATTCCTATGTATTGCAGCTATTCCAGATCAGCCTAGGCTATCTTTTTGTTTCAATTGTATTTTGTATGCATAACACTTACAATAATATATTTGGCAGTTTACTGTTCCTTATACAGCTACTATAGTATTAAACCTAATCAACGTTCTAACTTTGCAAAAGTATTCTTACAGCTTAGGTTAATGAAAATCTTATGGCAAGAGCACTTGTATGCACCAAAATTACTTGGTGCTAAACATTGCCTTTTTTCTTTCTTTAAGGCAGTAGCTTGAGGCAATAAACTTATGTAGTACAAAATGGAAAAAAATTCCTTGCCATAAGACCGTTGTATAATTAAAATATTGTCCCAATATAATATTGTCTGTTATAAAGTAGTACTCTTTATAAAAACCTGACTGTTTTATTAAGGTGTCCCAGCACAATGGGAAACTGAGGTCAAAAGATTAAAGAGCAGTGTTTCAGTGTCATTGAGATGTACGCATGCTTGCCTTTGCAATAGATAGACGTTTACTTTGGCCTTATAAAGTCATTTTACTCTGCTTGAAACCCTTGTCTCATGACAGATGGATCAAAAATAGCCCCACTGCAGCTTACACTGTCAATCACCATATCTGAAACGGCATGATGGTGGGGGGCCTGCACAGGGTTCATGTATAATGCAGACTAAAATGCTGTTGTAAAGGGATAGTTTCGTAATTCACCACCTGTTTTGTTTCTTGGCTTAAAGGAAACAAGTCACAAGGGTTTAAGTGGAAGCATGTGTATCTTTCAGTCTAGTTTTTAAAAAGAAGTTAAGTACATGTACAAGTGTTCTAAGAAATCCTCGGTAACGTCATTTGTGTTCGCACAGAGAAAGATCTAGAAATGTAGTATGTATTACTGTCTTCTTACTGTTTAAAGTAATATTTAAGCCATAACTACTGCAGCCCATTCGCTTCTACGTGGATGTTAAACTGACTGTTGGATGTTACGTTTTTATAATTTAAAAAGCCAATCAGATTTAATGCTTTGTTTTTTATCTTTTTTTTTTTTTTTTTTTTTTTAATCTTGGGATGAATTTAGTTGACAGTGTCCCATTTAATTGAACTGTTGACAACTGGAAGTAAAACTGTTATTTTATTTTCAAAAAAACGGTCTGGCTCTTAAAGCTGGAGGAAGAGGACAAATGGTAGTGCTGCAATTTTCCAGCTATGTTTACAATGTAAATATAATGATAAAAGGCTGGAGTTGTCTTTAGACTCAGCCAGAAAGGGAAATTTTTTAACTTTCATGCAAAGTCTAAAGTGGCTCCGATCCTGCATTGGGAGCTGCAAAAGCAGACTTTGTGGCTGCGTAGAGCCCCATTGACTTCAGTCTACTCATGGATCCAATTGCAGGATTGGGGGATTAAGTGTATAATGAACATGGTATTACTCTACTCTAAAGCATGTCTTTAATATTACATGATACAATGGAATGATGGGATTAATTTGTATGCAGATCCGTGTGATGTGAGAGGATTACTACTGATATCAAAAGTAGTTCAATCATGGGCTAGAAAGTTAAGGAAGCAAAGCTCTGATTTGGAGGAGGAAATGGGAAAGTGTATCTATTGACTTGTTCAAACCGTTATTTAATGAGCCATAAACTTGTTTTTTGCTTTTGTTAAACACCAGATCTATTTAGATTTAATCCTACCCCCATCTCCCAAAACTCTATGCTGTATGTCTTGCATAGAAATAAACAAGCTGGCACAAAACAGGACATCAGTGGCCTGATAGTCAAACAGGTTTGACCCTTGTGTCCTTATGACCTTTACAAAAGTGTGATGCACATGTACTTAGGAATCACTGTTATGAATTTTAATAGCATCTATGTAGCTTCTCCTCAATGGCCTCTTGTGACCGAGTGAGCTGCACTATAGTTCGTTTGGAAAGTGTGATTCGTGCTGTGTTTACCACACTTGTGAACTTTAAACTCCTTTGTCGCCTGTGGTTTTTTTTTTTGTTTTTTTTTTAATTTTTAATAAGGGTGACTGAGGTTGCAGAGAAATTAATGTGTGCTGAGTCTGCATAGCAATCTAAGTAGGGTTGCCACAATACAATTTTTTGTTTTTTACAAGAAGATTGGGGGGTGGCGGGGAGAGAGTGATGGGCTACAGAACTGACCAACTAAAAAACTGTTTAGCTGCATTATCTGCTACTGGCAAACTGATTACAGTGACTACACTGTCAAATTGCATAGCTGTTCTAATAAAACCTGTATTCATAACAAAGAATTTTACTAATAGTCAATGAGGTTAGTCAGAATTAGGGCAACAAAATCACTTACAAATTATTTTAAAAATAAACAACCCAAGCTTGGATCTGGAATAAACTAATTTAGCTTTTTTACAGATGTCTTAAGCGGACATCCCAAATACTGGCCCTTCTAAAGATTTTTAAAGTGAACACGTTTAGTGTTGCTTGATGGTGTTATATTTAATGCTATTAAGTCATCTCCTAATGCTGGGTTTTTGAGCAATGCATCTCTTTGTGCTACTGAAATGATACATTGGTGTATTAAATAAATCTAGCTATTGTGGCAACCCTATGCTCATAACAACAACTAAATTGAGTTTGTTTTAGTTCTGAATATGGAAATAGCACTTAAAATTCATAAGTTTTCCTCTAACTTTATCTTCCATCTTTCAACAGGATCCCTGCTCATTATGTCTATCCACAGGCTTTTGTGCAGCCAGGAGTTGTAATTCCACATGTCCAACCTACAGCAGCTGCTGCCTCCACCACACCTTACATTGATTACACTGGAGCGGCATATGCACAATACTCAGCTGCGGCAGCTGCTGCCGCCGCCGCTGCCTATGACCAGTACCCGTATGCAGCATCCCCAGCTGCTGCAGGATATGTCACGGCTGGGGGTTATGGCTACGCAGTCCAGCAACCACTCGCTGCTGCAGCACCTGGGACAGCCGCTGCAGCTTTTGGTCAGTACCAGCCACAACAGCTGCAAACAGACCGCATGCAGTAGCAGATGGACTTCTGAAGAAAGACAGATCTCTTTCTTTCTCTTCCTTTTTTTCCAGCCTTCCAGTATAAGTAGTTAATAAGAGACAATTAACATTTAACTAAGCAGCTTTAAGAAAAGCTATGCTACTGCAAAGTTAAAGATTTTTTTTTTTTTTAATTCCACTGTCTTCATACAGCATGCATCCAAATAATGTTGCTATTAGGGAAGGGGTGGGGTGGGGGTACCAGTTTCAGGTATCCATTGAGAAGAAACAATCTATAATGTACTGTCATGAAAGCATGGCAGGAGTAACAATGGGACTTTATATTTAAAAAAATAAAAAGTAAATGTGTATTTTTTACAGTATCAGGGAAGCATACTGCCTTTTACAAGTGAGAAAATATTATTTGAAAAAGTTGAACCAGGGAAAAAAAAATCAGTGAGCAATATGTAGCCTGTATCAAGTTTAATTTTTTTTTTAAATATGTAAAGCACTGATTGTCATTTCTAGTTTTCACTGTGGCCTATAGAACTTGTTTTAGTGAGAAAATATTTTCTCACTATCTCATTAATGGGCATCGAACAATTTGAGGAACATGGCCGGTTGATAAAATGGTGGACAGGCACCAAAGTTATTTTCTTATCTGTCCTCTGGATGAGTGGAACTATGGAGCAAGTGATGTGGAATTAATGGGCGCAACAGCTGTAGAGACAATCAATAACACAGACAGTTCTGGAAAGAACACATCACTTGTGCTCGTTTGATGAGCTTGTCACTTTCTAATCCCTCTCTCCATCCTGTTTCACTTTTGGGAAACTTTAACTGCTCGTGTCAGCTATTCTGATTCTGAAATAGGATCAGCCCTTTACTACAACAGCCTTCTCTTTCTATTTATTGCATCTGTTCATGGTTTGTGAATAAAGGCAGGAAGAAGCTTGCTGAATTTAAACCTTTAAGAACTGTTTTAAGGGAACTTCTTTTTTTCCTTTTTTGAAACTTTGTACAATTTTAGTATCTATTTCAGAATATTTAAAAATATTTATTAGAGAACATACAGTACGAGACAACTTTTGTTACTGAGATTGCAGTTCTTCAAGGGTTAATGGTATGTGATTTATACTGTGCCTTAATTGTAATGCTATTTAAAAAAAATATTTATTTTGAAAGTTTTACTATGCTGCGCTCTAAAGAAAGCAACTTTAGATGTGACACTGTAAAATTATGTATTCATCTCATGGCATAAATTATTTAGCAGGTTTAGATGTAGCATATTAAATATTAACCTAATCAATTAAAGATGTTGACTTGGATTTATTTAAATTCAGTACATGCACTGTATGAGGGTACTCTTAAATTAACACTTTTTAGGTTTTTACATTAAATATTGCTAGTTCCAGGCTTTTCCCTCTTAAGTATTTTTTTCATGTAGGCCTCTCAAATACATTAGTACAGATATTTTTTCACACATCTGTATGTAGACTGTTTTTTCATTTGCTTGAGAATGCTGCTTTACATTGTCCTGTGAAACTGCAATACTTGCAATTTTTATTCTTGACCTAATTGGAATTTAATATTTTACACTGTATTGGATTTTTTTTATACTTGAACAATTTCATACAAGGGAAGACAGGATAGCATTTTTATGGACTTTATCCAATGTCACTGGATTTATTTTAAGTATTCTGAATACTAGCCAGTGTTATATAATGTAGACATGACTCCTGTGCTATTTATTCAGTATGTATATTGCCTTATAACATTTCAGATCTTCTAATCTATTCACTTGTATTAAATATAATAAAAAATATTGTTGCATCCCGTCTATTTACATTTGTGCTCAACCAGTAGTGGATGTCTTCTAACTGTAATTGGAAGCCTTGACTTGTTTATAAAATTCCTGGACTGTGGGGAGAACAAGGTGACACATACAATGGTTTCAGAGCTGCAGACTAATGTAAATGGAGCACTGTCAAATTATATTGAGCAAATCATAGAATACAGAGATGATGTAGGGTAGGAAATACACTCTTTGGATGGAAAGTTATTAAACATTTAGTGCAAGGGAACATTTGAGGGAGGGGGCTGGTGGCTTTTTGTTTTTTGTTTTTTTTGGGGGGGCGGGGGGGGTTTGCTTTAACATTTCCCAACATTACAAATGGAAGCTTTTGGAGAGTTCGGTGGTTAGCGTTAGTTCATGCTCTGGCAGAGCTCTTCTAGCTGTTCATGATCAGCCAAAGTTGCTAATGACCAAAAACAGCTGTCATCCAACAACTAAAAGAGGAGCCTCATATGAAATGAATGGCAGCCTCAGCCAATGCTTACTGAACAAGTTATCCATGTCCTGAAAATCACTACTGTACTATAATTGATGCTAATTGCTAAGATTGTAATGAAAAATGACAGAGATGAAAGCTTGATCATGGAGACTGACCTGCTCTCTTACTCCTAGACGTGGTCTCCCCTGCACACTGGATTACTTAAGTGGAGTGGTATAGAGAACGCTTCCTCTATTGCTACGTCTGCTGCATCAGTTCTGTGGGTGAAAGTTGCTCCCATACAGCGGGTCAACACAAGGTGTGTGTGCACTGTTGGAGTCTTATCCTGCGGGCATGAGTTGGACTTCAGTGGTGCTGATCTGCTGCTCGGGGGTAAATTTCACCTTGGGTGAACAGAGGCCTTAATTCTCCAGGACTGCTGTACTCATGTTCACAAGCAGCAAATTCCCCTTCTAAACAAATAGTGAACTGCTCGTAGCCTAGTAGGAGCGGGAGAGAGTGGTGCTGAACTGCCTCCTGTGGGATCACCTGAGATCCATGGGCTCAGGGAGAAAAATCTCCTTTGCTTCTTCCTTGGGGATATATAAACACCTAGTAGAAGAATGAGTCAGAAATTCCTAGTTTAAACTCACTCACTTCTTTCCTACATGTGTTAAGCCCACAGGGGAAAATGAGGGCCTAAATTCAGACATGGGATTGGCTAGCCTCAGAAAAACCAATTCCTCCCAGAATGCAAGAACAGTGTCACACTTCCTGCAGCCCAGTGGCACATTAGCCTCCCCTGCTGCTGCACTGGGTCTGCTCCTTGGGCCACCCTGGAACATGGCAGGGGAGGGGGTTGGGGAGCAGGGTGCATAGTCATAGGCCCTACCTCTGTTCTTCCCTGCTGTTGAGGTGATGTGAACCCCGGTGTGGGATATGAAGAGGGGACACACTGCACTCCAGGGATTGCTTTGTGACAGGCCATTGCATGAGTTATGTAAGGGTGGAGAAAAGATGGTTGTTGAAGACCCTTTTAAATGTAAATCACTCTGGTGCTACAGCTAAAATAACCTAGTCAAGAAATACAAACATTAAGGTTCCCACAGCAAAGTTAACTCAGGTGTGTTGCATGGACAGTATCTCCCATTTTTTATTCTTCTTCGTGTAGTATATTTTTATATTGTAAAATGTGTACATTTGCTGACCCACTACATATGCAATATGACCATGTTAATATTGCTATTGGGACCTAAACTTCAGAATGTCTCTTTTTCTTTTCTTTTTTAAACTGTGCAACCTAAACCATTACATTAACACGGATTTGTGCATTTAGTTGAGAGACAATAACTACACAACTAGCGATAAGTTATAAACAGTACAGTTCTGGAGTCTTACATTTTCACCCAACCCATAAATGATTTTACACAGCAGGGTAAGTAACAGTGAGTGTATGTATGTTTAGTTTTTGCTTTTTAAACACCCTTCCTGAAGAACAGATAGAATCTTAAAATCCAGAGCTTTGAAGTACTAGAATTAACATTGCTAGAGGAATTGTAATTTCTTCATTTACTGATATTTGTATGTTGACATTTACAAGCTTAACTGAGTAGTAACATAGCTTTCTTGTTTTGTTTTAACGTGAAAGAAAGGAAAATACCCTACTAGCACTCTGGTATAGTGCAACTATTTGATCTGTGCTATCTCAATACTTATACACTAGCTGGGCTGCCATAGAGTTGCACAAAACACATAGTACTGCTTGCAATTACACAGTTAAAAACAGTTACATTTTATTTTGCACCTGCATAAAAATACATTTTTAAAGATCTACAAACTATTACATTTATTTCTGAAATTTTGAAGTTCAGGCTCCTTTTCAGTTATTTGTGCACAAGTAAACAGCTAAACAACATTTTCAAAGCAGAAAGTATCAATTTCTTTTCTGTTCATGTAACTCAAAAGCACGTAAGTGAAATTTCCTCAGACTTACAATAAAACAACCTCTGGGCAAAGTCTAAGCATATAAAGTTTTAGCCTTCAGGGAATTTTTGATGAAGTGAATGAATGAATGAAAACTGGGAATTGTGATAGAAGTTGAGTTCCAACTTTAAGTGTGGCATTAGCTCCTGTGAATGTAAGAATGAGGAGACTAGGATAACATAAGAAATGGAAAAATATTCTTCTTTTAAACACATATCAGTATTGTACAGCATCTGTGTGATAGGTTGGATATCAAGAAGACTATTACAAGATACAAGTTTGGAAAGTTTGCATCCAGATATATTGCTGAAAACATTAGAGGGATGCTGTAAGACTGAGCTTAGTTTTTAGGGTAATGGCGGAGAAATGATCACAATCTTTCATGCTAGGGCTGGTAGAAGTCTTGCTTTCAAATTAGTATCTCAGTTGGCAGTAAGAATCCAAGGAGCATGTGTGCTGTATTGGCATGAACTGTGTGACAGGCTGACAATATCCTGGGTAAACTTTTATTGAATTGGATTGAATGCCTTTGGGTCCACTGTATTAAAAATGCAATTGTGTGTGTGTTATTGTGGAATTGTATGCAACTCCTCTAGGAGGAGGGGGATGATGATGCAATTCCTCTAGTTATCAGCTCCTGGAGAGGTTTATATACTAATTCTTACTGGATTCTCCAGGGACCAAAAGACATAGATTTTGGCGGGGGGGGATAAATAGCCTGGTTTTAAACACACTCCTGGCCTTCTTCCTGATCCAGTAAATGGACAAGACCTCTAGTCCAAAGAAGGACCCAATCCTTAGGGATGGGTTAGAAGGACTGGGCTAACAAGGCCCCATAAGACTGCATGCTTGTTCTGAGATGAACCTGTGATGAACTTGAAACCACAAGGAAACCCCTTAGGTGGGGTTTGAAGGACTGCTCCTCCCAGTGCCCATGTTAGGGTTGGGGTGATCTCTGGTAAGCTCATTAACATTGTATACGTTCTTTTATTGTTTTTAATGTTTTCTCTGTAGTGCTTTTGCTTTAAGAATAAAATAGGCTTGCATAAAAAGAGCTGTCTGGTCACTATAACTGTGGGCAGTCACACTGTTTACCTTCTCTGAAGAGAAAGCAAGCAGGCCTGCTTGGGCAGCCAGTCTCTGCTGGGAATAACACAGTGAAGACAAGGAGCTGTTCAGTTAGAAGAGACCTGTGTTTCCACCCCAGAGAGGTGACTGCCAGGGGAGCCAGAAGCCTGAGAGCAAGTGCTGTTGCTGGACCCCCGGGGGAAATACAGGTGCAGTACCTGACCTATGACAAACTGGAACTAAGACAATATCTTGTCATAAGCAGCAAGTGCAGACTCCTTTAAAGGCATATATGAGTTTTCACTGAGAGCTCAGTGTGAACTACAATGAAATGCTCACAGAGACAAATTACATATCTCCCCCCCTCCAAAAAAAAGGGGGGGGAAAAGCTCAGTCTAAAGCTGAGAGCAAGAATTGATCAGGTCTAATGTCAAATGGTAAGCAAAAAATTGAAATATGGCACAGAGTGCTCAAAGCAACCAGAAATATACAGAGAGTATCAGCCCTTCACAATGGTAGGAGCTCAGTTCTGAAACATAGTTGTTTTCAATTGACTGGCCAAGTTCTCCATGAAAACCTATGGAGTTGGGCCAGTTTATGCCAGAACTGAATTTGGGCCCATGTCTTTTTATTTATTTATTTTCCTTGTTTGGAATAAAGAACAAAGCTTAATTCAGCACAGAGCACATAGAGGTGAAAGGCTAAGGAAAGCAGAGTTAATTGCTACAAGGCCCGCTATATCCAGTGTCACCAATTTGTTCAACCCCTTTTGGTTTTACTTTAGAACTATACTGGGCTTAGTAGTTTGTGCCTTTGCAAAGGTGGGGACTCTGTGTTGTGTGCTCGGTTCTGCTGCACTGCATCAGAGGGTTCCAGCAGTGGTTCATTTGCTTTCCATTTCAAAATGAGTGAAGCAGTTGGGTTAAAACAAGAAAAACCCTGATTCCTTCGTCTGAAGTTGAACTGAGCAGCCTTGTGAAGTCTGAAAATGTTTAGATAACAATTCCTTCCTCCCACCTTCTCTCCATTATGTACTGTCTTCTGCACTTCCATATGCCATCTGAGGCCAGTGATAGCACATTGGTGCTGAATAGGAAATCTTAGCATTTTATACAGGGTAGGTGTTCATCTGTAACACCCTGTACACTCGTTATCTATCACATTGGTTTTCACACTGTGGGGTGTGCCCCCATGTGGGGAGCAATGAGATTATCGGCGGGGAGGGGTGGCGAGGACCTGACTGATTAAGAATTTTTTTCTTGTTTCTTGAAAATATTGTTAATAAAATAAGAATTCCTCTCACTATCTGGATCTCCTTCTGCTACTGCCAGGCTGGAAGACCTAGGAGGAGGGAGAGATGAGGAGCAAGGGGGTGTGGCCTCTTCCCTCACAAGGGGGTGTTCCAACTTGTCAGTCTCTCCAAAGGCTGATGTACATGCACTCCCTTGGGAGACTCTTGCGCATGTGAGCATGGGATTGCGTCAAGGCCAGAGGAGCCTATGGCCTGTGAGTGATTCTGGGTTGTTCCCAGGGCCAAGAGCATGAGGATAGGGGTGCAACCTGGCTGGCTGTGTCCTGCTAGAACCGTCCACTCGGAGTACGTCCCAGGAAGGGACGTTCGCGGGCCAGGGAGCAGCGGGGCACAGCAGCCGAGATGGGCTCCCGGTCCCTTATCATTTTCAGAAATACTGAAATACTGTTTCTTACTAGGGTGGGCAGGGCACACGAGAGAGGAATCTGCAAAGTGGTGGGGGAGGGGGGCACAGAAAAAATATTTGGGAACTTCTGATCTATTGTAGGCTTCTTAATAGTGCCCTTCACTGCAGTATCTAAGTGCATTGCATAGTCTTCTCAACGCTCCTGTGAAACAGGCAGTTATCCCTCTTTACGGAGAGGGAAGCTGATAGGGAGACTCACCCCAAGGCCACAGAGGTAGTGCCGCAGCCACAGTTAGAATCCAGGACTCCCTGGTTCCTTGTCATTTGCACAGACAACTAGAATATGCCTCTCCTGGTTGTTAGTGCAATATTTATGAAATACTGGAAGCTGGAGACAAATCTTGTTCTCACAAGATTTCCAACAGGATTATGAAGACTCAGGATGTTTGGATAATTTGGATAAATTCTGGTTAAGGTATGCAAATCTGGGGGGCAGGGCAGGCTTAACTGAATTAAAACTCTGGATATTTCAAAAGTTGCCCACCCCTATGATATTTCAAAGACCATTTTAGTCATTCCTTTGACTGTTGCACTAAGCAAAATCCAGTGCATTTGTTCATCACATTAGTTATGTAGCACACTGAGTATGCTGCTCTCCTAGTCCAATGTGCTATCACTAACCTTAGAAGATTCATATTATATTTAATTTGCTAGTCATAGGTGATGCATACAAATCCTATTTTATCATAAAACAAACTGCAATGCAGTTTCCCTTCATAGGAGTAGATGTTATGAGAACCACTATTTAAGGAAAATATGGTCTTTTTAAAATCCAATATTATTATACTGTAGTTTGCAAGTCTAAGCATATTTTGTTTA
This sequence comes from Platysternon megacephalum, assembly GCA_003942145.1. Taxonomy (NCBI): domain Eukaryota; kingdom Metazoa; phylum Chordata; order Testudines; family Platysternidae; genus Platysternon; species Platysternon megacephalum. The sequence continues at coordinate 879,622 of QXTE01000057.1, forward strand.
TTTTTCATATGTAGTGGTTTTTTCCTTTGGTGAACTATTAAGAATAAATTAAAAAGGATACATTTATTTTATGAAATGCATTCTTTGAGTAACATCTGAACATAATAATGCTATAAATTGTCATTCATACAAGACAGAGTTCAACTGCAAAAGCATAAGGTAATTTTCAAGAATCTCTAAGCTTTGATCTTTTTAAAATGTCACCAGTTCCACTTACACTACTGTATCTTAGCCCTGGCTCTCCTTTGACCTTATCAAGAACAGCAATTTTCTCGTCTTGTATAACAACACCTGAGAACCTGCCAAAAAAAATCAAAATCTAGATTTAAACCCAGAGAGTAGTTGTGGATTGTGAAATCAGAAGTGTGCTGTTCAAACTTCAAAGTGCTCATGACAGAAGTGGAGGCGATACAGTAGGAGCTGTGATGTAAGTACCTAAGGATACGGATCTGTAACCTAGTTATCACTGTATAGATTATATTGGGGTTATAAGACTTTTTGGTGTGAATGTACTGATCTAATTTAATAAAGTTAAGAGCAACCAGGGAAGTAATACACTGGCTTAAGATAAGATAAGAACACTTGAGTACATCCTAGAAAGGTAATGGACCAAGCTGTCAGCTTCAGAGATCCTGAATCTTGTCTCTAACATGCTGTAAACATTGTTTTGCAATGCTGGGTCCTACCAGATCAAAAGGCTATGAATAAAGTATTTTGATTCTTGTGAAGGTGGGCACGTCTGAGCAGCTGTCAAGGGGACAGGCTGACAGAGAGAGAAAGACACTGAAGGAGCTGGGAACGGTGAGCCTTAGGGAAAAGCAGGCATTGCATTTAGTTTGTCTTCTCTGAAACATTTCTGTTCTAAATAAATGGTATTTGCTGTAAAGAAGCTATTTGAGCTCTAATTACCACTCTCATTGCTCCAGAGGGAACAGAACTGCAGCATCTAGGCATAAGCCAGATCTGCTGAGGTAAACACAGTTGATACACGAGAACCTGCAACTCAGTGCCCAGTCTGAGTGGGAAAATCGCCTGATACCACCTTGAAAGAGAAGTGATGGCTCAATGCCGGAGACCTAAAAAGGGTGCACTCGAAGAGACCAAAAAGAGTCAGAAAGCTCAGTACCCCCGGTAACTGACACTGCTATCACATGAACTCATCTAGAGACTTCCACTGATTCCAGATTCCTCCCATTCGCTGTGGTGTTATTTCTGACGATAGAATAGTCTCAGGTAATAATACTGGGAAGGAAAATGTAAAACCAGAATTTCCAGATCATTATTGGTTAAAAATTACTGCAATTATTCCAGTTTTCATGATTCTCAAAGACAAAACCATAGAATCTTACAACGTTAGAGCAAGGGGAAGGCAGGAGTTTGGTAATGAGACTATGGACCCTTTACAAGGTCAAATCTAGCCCAGGTTATTACATAGTCTGAGCGCTTTGTCATAAAGATAGGTGAGAAATTTAGAACAACAAAAGTATTGTGGCCTTCATAAAACAGAAATCATCTCAAGAAAAAAACAAACCAAAACAACTTCACAGCTTGGCTCACCAATCCCATAATTCAACGACCTCTCTTCAGAAAAGAGCTGCCATACAGCCATACTGGCTGTTCCAGTGTACACAAACAGGCTCTCAGTGGCTGTGGTTGCTGTCATGATTTTTTTTTTAATTATGAATGTGTGGGAGGGAGGGTTGGTTTTGTTTTTGTTTTCCTATTCTCTTTATTGTAATGTGAAACAAGGAGGAAGAGGGTAGAATATTGTATTTTAGGCCTCAGGTTCTATTACTGCTGATGACTGGTGGCATATCAGATTAGAGGATAGTGTCTCATGGGAAGTGGGTAGAATTTTTATAAACAAACTGGGCAAAACATTAGAGAAAATACTGTAGGAACAATCCTGTCCTGGGAAGGGACAGATCTCGTGGATTCTCTAATGACTTTGAGAGATTCATTTCCTCCCACTTTTCCTTGGAAGACCCAACCGAACGGAGGACTGCCAGATTTACTCCAGATCATCTGTTACAGAATGGAGTTACAGAGCAAATCTTGACATCTGAGGTAGGCCCAAGAAGGTACTCCAAAAGCATCAGGCACCTCCTGCCCTATTCATGATCTAAAGAGGCTCATCTCCATTTTTGCTGGGTTCTATCCTTCCATAGGTAGATATTGCACTATCTGATTGAGGCAGTAAGGCCTGGATCCACAAAGGGACTTAGGGGTTGCAACACCTAACCTTTAGGTGCCTAAGAAATCACTGGACCAACTTTGGGATCCACAAAGCGTGAATTAGGTGCCTACACTCCCTATAGAATGAATGGGGGGAGAGAGGCAACTAACAATGGGATCCACAAAAGCCAGCACGTTAGGAGGGGAGCTGCCTAAGATAGCCAAAAGGAAGCTGATGAGAGGGGCTAAGCCCCTAGTCCTCATGGAGTGAGGCACCTAAGTCCAGGCTGCAGGGAAGCACCTATTTCTGCCTAAAGAGTCATTGGCACAGGCCCACTGGACCCTGGGTCTCCCACCTCACTGCCCTAACCGCCAAGTTATAGAGTGTCTCTGTCTTGCTGAGCTAATGACTATTTAAGTATTTATACACAGTGGAACAGCTTCAACAGGAGAGACTGACATAGACCCACATCAAAATTTTCCATAGCTCCGGGGGTTAGGCCACACTCCTGAGAGGTGGGAGACCCCCTGTTCAAGTCCTTGAAGTCAGTGGGAGTTAGGCACCTAAATACCTTTGAAGATCTGTGCCTAGGAGTCTCCACTAGATGGACATGAGCCATTCAAGGTCTGGTGGTCGCTTAAATCACAAGATTGACTGAAGAGGGTTCTTCTGACCAATCAGAAACCAGGGCAATTTGGTATTCAATTTGCCATTTCAACTAACCATGAAAGAGAACGCATTGAGAATACAGCTGGGCAATGCCACCTCTATTGTTTATATCAACATTTTGTATCTTTTTTCATAAGCATCTGTGTAATTTGATCATTTTCCATGAACCAATTTTTTTTTAAATGGAATCTACCTTTAAAACATAATTTAAAATATGAAATTCCCCACACCACTGCTAATCATAGGAACATTGGAGTGTCTTATGTGGACATGCAGAAATCTCCTATTCCACATGAAGCTTATAATCATTTCCTCTAACTATTTAAATAAAAAGAGGGGAATGCTGGGATATATATAAGGTTTCCAGCAAGGTAATCATTTTTAATGGATTGATTTGCCCTAACAAGAACGTCAGATTTTTCCATAGAAAAGCTTCTCTTTCAAAATATGAAATCTTTCTTTGAAAATAAACACAGTGTGAAAGTTTCTTGCTCAGTCGTTCCTACATCCATCACCACTGATCCTCCCTCACTCCAAAGCCTGCATAACCCTCTCATGCTTAAGTATTGTTCTAGCTCTGCCTGTTTCAATTGGTATGTAGTCGGCTTGGATTATAAACTCCTTTAGAGAGAGGACCCTATTTTCTTCTTTGTGTAATGTGCCTAGTGCACGCACACATGCACACACATGCAGCCCTGCAATTTCTGCCACTATTCATTATGCTACCACCCTACTTCATGAACCCCAAAATTCCTTCTCCTGCCCTTATTACTGTTGGTAATATATAGGTGTGCAAACCAGAGGGGAACAGTTTGAGTGTCTGGTAATTAAGAACTCAGGAAGGACATATTTGGGGAGACCTAGGACTGGAAGGGTTGTTGGTTCACCCTGTAGAGAGTAATTAGGCTGGTGAAAGCCAGGGTGAGACCTTATGCTTGTGGCAAGCTACTGGTGTCAAGGAATTGAACCATAGTTGCATAGCACAAAGGCTCCCAAAGTTACAGGGCAGGTGGTGACAGAATTCCTTACGGGTCTGGGTGGACTCCAAAACATCACAACAGGTCAGGCAGTTTGTAAAAGTCTGATGCATAGTAGGGATTTATTTATTTTTGTGGGAAGTTTGTTCTTTCTGGTCTCCATTTCTTCCTCCTTTCTTCCNGCTCTCTAACTGCTATAGGGATCTCTGGTTGTCTATCTCTGTCCTCCCATGTGTTAGTTGAGTGTGCTGCAGCTCCTGGTCCCTTGGTTATCTCTTTAGTAAATCAGAGGTCCCTGGGAGACATTGGAGAAGCTAGACAGCATGTCTGTAATTTTCATGATGCTGCATAACAGAGTTCTTGATGGGAGAGGGTTCACCATGATCTCCTCCAGTCCTGCTCCAGGCCCTTCATTCCACAACCTTCATTCCTTCTAATTATTCTTTCTCTTTGTCGTTACTGCTGATTAACAACAGGGCCAGGTTTTCAAAGGTAGGAGCATACAAGTATATACTTTACAGACATTGGCATCTGCCTAGCTTATATGTGTATTTCCCCAATGTGTGTGCACAGCTTGTACATTTGTACATGCACATGGCCTGTTAAGTGCCTAACCATCCATGTTTTTTCTGTTTCCTTTTCATCAAAGACAGTGTGTGCTCATTACAAGCTTGTGAAAGAACCTGCCAGTTCTAGGAACTGTTCAGTCAGACACTTCAATTCTGCCAATTCCTGCTCCTCTTCCAATTAGCACTTTAGAGTATAAGCCTTTGAAACTTATAGTAAAAACTCCTTATGGGTAGGAGCTATTAAAACTGTCTGCTGCCAGCACATCCTCTTTAGAGAGACAGATGTCCCACTATTAAAACTGACATTCTCTGAATAATGGACAGGAGCTGGCCAGGAAATGAAAGATGAACAGCAAAAGAGGCAGTACACGGGCCTGGCACAAAGTCAATTGAAGTGAATGGTAGTCTCCCTTGCCTTCAGCAGGCTTTGGATCAGACTCCAAGAGCACAGAGGAGAAGGCATCCAGGAACAGCAGTAGAAGGGGTCAGCAGAGCATCAGGAAACCAGGGTGTACGGCACGGGAGCAGGAGAAGAATCTTGAAGGGCCTGAAGGAAGAAGAGGTCCCGGGTGAAAGCCGAGCTGGGAGGGTAGCGTGGTTTCAGAGCCACGAAAGAGCAGGTACCCCGGAAGAAAAGGAGCGGTTAATCCATGTACTCATTTAGTAGTTATAAAATTTGCACATCCACCAATGTTTTTAAAAACATTTGAAGTTCTGTTTCCTACAGCTGTTTTTCTTCTCATTTTTGGCACATTTCTCGTTACAGCCAGAGCCACGTAGCTCCCAGTCTCTCTCTCCGACAGACTCCTGGCACCTCTCAGGCCATCTCTTTTAAATCTCCCAGCTGCCTCTCTTACCCCTTGTAGCATTTCTTGCCTACTCCATCTGTCTATTTTTTCTCTCCTCCAGCTGCCACATTTGGCTCTCCAGACATCTTTCATTCTCCCTTTCCCCCCTCTTCCCCAGAATATGTTTTTTTAGCATGTTATCGTGGATTAATTTTACAAGGATGATTGTCTTCCAAAATCTGAAAATTTTCTTACCATATAGAAATCTATTAAAGAGAATCTCATCTAAGCTTCTTCACAGTTGTCATCAATCCAACTGTGAGTTCCTTATGGCTAAGGACAAAGCTGGGAAGCTGACAGAAAGACACATGGTGCTAAATTATCAAAGACATGATTGTACAAGATTTCTCTTTGCCTTAGTATGACTAAAGCTCAGTTATGATCATTTCATGGAGTTTGTAACACCCTCTGTTTAAGAAAATCTACTCAGCATCCCACATTACATTAAAAATGTAAATACTGAAATATAGAAGAATTTCAAACAACAACTCAGAATGATTAGGTAACCAGTTTCCTGATTCTTTCCTTTCTCATGCAGCATGCAATTAATGTCATCAATACACCAAAAACCTAATTCTTAAACTATTGTTTTGGGTTGCAGGGGCAGTGGTAACAGCCACCTTATAACTTTTTAGTCAAGTGGTTGGCACACTCTCGTGGGATGTGGGAGTGCTAGGTTCAATGCTCCACTCTGCCTAAGGGGGAGAAAGGATTTGAACAGCAGCCTTTTACACACAGGCGCGTGCTTTAAACACTGAGCTATAGACTATTCTGATGTTGGGATCCCGCAGTCTCTCCTGTTGAAGCTGTTCCACTGTGTATAACTAACAAAAGAGTGATTGGAGCAGGGGGACTGGACCATGGGTCTCCCATGTGGCTGCCTTAAGCACCAGGCTACAGAGTCGTTGTCACTCTTGCACTGTGGCCCAATAAACCCTAAGTATTTATACAAAGTGGAACAGCTTCAACAGGAGAGACTGAGGGAGCCCCACATCAGACTACAGGTCTGTCTCATCTTACGCTGGGGTTACGTTCCGCGGTCAGCGCGTAAAGCGAAAACTGCGTATAGTCAAAATTACATTGAGTGTAATGGCGGGCAGAATCGCCCGCACTACAGAAACAGTATTTAAATTGCTATTTTTCTCTTTTTTTCTTTTCTTTTCTTGTTTTTGCCAAGCGCGTAAAGCTGAAATCGCACATGTTAAATGCGCCTAAGATGCGACAGACCTGTATCCCATTGCCCAGAGGCTAGAGCATGCTCCTAAGAGGTGGGAGACCACTATTCAAATCTTTTCTCCCCCCTCAGGCAGAGGTGAGAATTGAACCTGTGTCTCCCACATCCCAGAGGAGTGCTGTAACCATTGAGCTAAAAGCTATAAGGTGGGTGGCACCTCCTCCTCCAGCAGCCAGATTTTGAATAAGACCCAATCCCGTAGGTGGCCTCTGAGCACTTCTACCAGATCGGGTCCTGAATGCAAGATAGGTGGATGAATGCCTAGCTCCCCATGGCTCATGTATTGCTGTGGAGCTTAGGCAGAAAATAGGCCTCCAGATGCCTAGAGTGAGGCAACAGTGTATATGCCCAAAGGCATAAACAAGGTGCTGAGGGTACTATTACCTTGAAAAGTCAGTTGCCAAATAAGTTTAGGTGCCTACAGGGTTCAGTGGGAGTTTTGTGGATCACAGTGGAGCCTAAAACTGGGATTAGGCACCTAAACCCGAATCTGGGGTAGCCTAAGTACCTTGTGATCATTGGCTAGTTCTGCTACTGTGATGAATCTTCACATTCACTGCAGAAGTAAATTTCCAAGTTAACTTCGACAAACATTACTATTAAGCCTTTAGTGTCTTCCACTATTTTGGCTGAAGTCAAGAAAGACTTTTGAAAGTGCTTACAAACTTGAGGGTAAGTAGGAGATATTATGTAAAACCTGGCTAGGACTCTATAAAAGCCCCATAGGAAAATGCCATCTGAACAAAACATCCTTGAAGGATCATAAAGTAATACAAAAGACAGAACATAAAGGTCTTATCGCTGCATAGCTTTACTTCCTAACTGAATCACTGTAGCTGCATTGTTTCATTGTAACGCAACTATTTATCCTGGTATAATCTTGGACCACTCTACCTCCCCCACCTTAATGGGCTGGATGAGTGACATCCTCCAAGACCAAAGCAGGTGGTGCTCCATGAATTAGCCAGTAGGGCATGTGTTTTGAGAATACATCCATTGCCCTTCCTCAGAGTCTAATGGCCTGATCCAAAGCCTAGTGAAATCAATAGGAAAATGTCCATTGACTTCAATGAGCTTCGGCTCAAGCATGAGGCCCTGTTTAGACTAGGAAATTAGGTGTTTTTAACAAATGTTAGCTAACGGGTTAATCAACATGTTTTCAAACTTAGTGCAGACAAGGGCAGTGGTGTTTAAAAATGTGGAATGTTGTCATGTCAACCCTAGGGTCTTGGTAAGGTACCTGATCATCACCAGGCCAGAGAACAAGAATCCCAGTATTGTTCCCCTATTCAGATTTTACTGCTCCCAAAAGAATCTCTGACAACAATCTGAGAAAACTTGGTTTTGTGTGTTAGCTCAAGAGCTGCAGCAGAGTTAAACTCTACAACTAAATAGTTCATTGGCCACATAGGTCTAGGATAGCAAGCAGCTCTACATAACTATCAAGCACTATCAATAATCCATGGCCATGTGAAGAACTCTATTAATAAGAAATGCTGTTATTTGGAAAAGACTAAGCCAATGATGCCCTAGTTTCAAAGAAACCAAATATGCTCACTGTAACACCGCACTCTGAACTTCCCATATTAGATCACCAGATATCTTTGACAGTGAGAAAGTAGAGTGCCGCGTATGTCTCTGTGTTCAGCATACCCACACAGCTCCACCCTTTTGGATGATCAAGGGATACATCAAATTAGGTAACAGGAATGGGATTAAACGTATTTTTGAGATTAGAAGATATTTATGTCCCCCCGCCCTCAAAGTGAATTAGACAGAAACACTGTTTAATGGTGCAGAGCCTCACACTGTATATTGCATTTTACCAGTCCACAGTATTGCACTCTGTTGGATATACATTTAGTTTTAAAAGAAATTCTTAATCCAAAGCAGTACTTGTAGCTGGTTAAGAGAATCTCACATGAATTCCCATTTATTTTACTAAAAGTTGGACTGCCTTTATGGAGCTCTCCTTTACTTTTTTCAAACTAAATATTTAATACAACCAGTGCCTTAGTTTGAGTCTCTAACTTAAGACTGAACTGTTAGACAATCAACTAAAGATAGATTGTATAGACATCATAAAAACAATGCAGCCAAGCTATAGTTTGGGAATCTATTGTTATTACCAGCATTATTATTTTGTTGCTAGCTTTTAGAACAATCATATTATCAGTGTGAAAGATACAACATTAAGTGATAATGAAGAAGATTAACAATAAGAGATACGTACAAGACATGCTAACTATTAAGTACCGTGGGTCAAAATAATTAAAAATGTCCATGAGAAATTTCAAAGCTGTTTCTGTTTCACAGGGATCATAATGGACTGATTTTTCATTTACTGAATTTCTGTTCTGGTTTTTTTCTTTATTGAAACCATTATCAACATTTTTAATTTACTGAAAACTAGAGCTTTGAATAAAAAATTTACTGGGGAAAAAAAACCAAAACACCAACATTTTTTGGTAAATGAAAAATGTTAATAACTATCACAAAAAATTGGAAAAAGGTAATTTTTAAATGAAAATACCTTTATGTTAAAAAAATTTCAACTAGCTTTACTATTAATTACATACGTTTATGAATGGGAGGGAAAAGGATGATCTGCAAGTACTTTTAGAGGAAAGATATAAATATTTTGTTTTGACTCTTTTACAGTGTGCTCTTTCAACAAATTTAGTATTTAGTGAATAATCAAACTGATATTGTTGCATGCACACTCTACAGTATTTATGCAGAGAAAGATAAAAAAAACCACCATATTTTTATTTAGCTTATACCAGTGGTTCTAAATCAGGGGTACACGTACCCCTGGGGGTATGCAGAGGTCTTCCAGGGGGGACTTCAACTCATCTAGATATTTACCTATTTTTACAACAGGCTACATAAAAAGCACTAGCGAAGTCAGTACAAACTAAAATTTCATACAGACAATGACTTGTTTATACTGCTCTATATACTATATACTGAAATGAAAGTACAATATTTATATTCCAATTGATTTATTTTATAATTATATGGTAAAAATGAGAAAGTCAGCAATTTTTCAGTAACAGTGTGCTGTGACCCTTTTGTATTTTTATATCTGATTTTGTAAGCAAGTCATTTTTTAAGTGAGGTAAAACTTGGGGTATGCAAGACAAATCAGACTCTTGAAAGGGGTACAATAATCTGGAAAGGTTGAGAACCACTGGCTTATACAAATGATTATTTGCAATGTTATCTCAAAGACACAAACAAATATCCCATTTTATATATATATATATATATATAATTTATCCCACATGGAAAAAATATATAGGTAATATGCAAATGCAATATAAATAGTGCATTGTTTTACATATTTATATATTAAATATATTCCTAGTTTGGTCTCAGATAGGAACTAATATAAAAGCTTACACATATATGTAATATGTAATCCATTATGTGTATAATACACATATGTCTTTTCCACATGGGATTATTTTCTGTTAATTTGCACAAAATTGTGAGTTTGAGATAACATTTTTGGTTATATGCATAATATATACTTATTTTTAAATCCTCTCTGCATCAGTAAATCCCATGCTGTACATGGTACACACTACAATATCAGTTTGATCACTCACTTATTATTAGGTGTAGTTATGTGTGTGCATACACCTGTGGATTGAGAGAGAATTTGTGAAGTGTGGGAGATGGGATCACCAGATAACTCATACAGAATCGAGTATCATGAAGTGGCAAATAGCCTAGGATGACCATGTATGGTTTCCAAATATTTTAGGTGCCTCATGGTCCAGATCTTTACAAATTTCTAATCCGGGCACAGACTGTAAACTCTGTAGTGTTATAAGAAATATGATTAATATGTTTTTGAGGGGTTTATTAGCTATGGTAAACTGTGGAATCAATAAACCAGGTTTCACCCTGGTGTAATCCCAATGATTTTGTCCCATCATTTTCTACTGTGAATGTTCTCTGAAAAGTAATTATTGGGAAAATACAGACACCGGTTTTCAAAATTAATTATGCCATGTCCACCATTTGAAGGGAGAGACACACAATACATATAAAATCCTCTAAAGCACTAGTAGGACTGGTAATCTGGAAAGAGGTATTGATTCAAAGGTTAATTTTGTTATAAAAATTAATGCATGGGATTGGCCCATGTTATGGAGTAATTGTTTAATAAGATCATTGGAAACTAGTAATATTTGGAGGGAGAGGGGCTATATTAAAAGTTGTACAATAAATTCACATGTGATCTGAAAATTTCTAGAAAGTTTCACTTCTTGGTGAATCTTTACATCAGACTTTCAAATCCCTAAAATTAGGGGATCATAATGGAAAAGCTAACATACCTTCAATTATTGCAACACAGCAATAATACACATTTGAGCACTGTGTTATGCATTTCTGCCATGAATACCTCACATTTTTTGGACTCTTGACTCACCAAAGATATCCTGTCTATGGATATAACCCATGGAGACAACCAAATGTTTGCTACTAAACACACACAACGTGAGTATCTGCTAATCACAGTTCATCCCTTCTGACACTTGCCCAAATAACTGCTACCACTGCCAGACTCAAATATACCTCTCTGTCCGTCTAATAACTGGCTTCCTTCTAGGCCTACCAAAGGACAGGACACCCACAAACTCAGGTCTGTCACCCTTCTGAAACAGACAGAACTTAAAAGAAAATGCAATTACTATCATAGATCAACCTGCAGAAGATCAGATTTAAATGTACTCCCATGCCTTCTCCCACGGACCTTGACACAAGTTATCTGTTTGCATCTTTAGCCATCAAAAATATATAACCAGGATGCAGCCTTGATCGGATGGAACTTGTTACATACCTTGGGAAATACATAAATGTGAACACATTTATGCTAAACTGAGTTATACTGCAACCAGAAGAGTCCTGCACCCTTAATAACAGATGTCCCTCAGACTCTCAAATACAAAGATAATGTAGCGTTATTCCTATAAAGTCCAGCACAAAGTTCAATGTCTGATCTTTTAATCCCAACTGTGTACTATGACACACGGATCCAAAATAACTAGCAATTTGGGGGGGGGGGGGGAAATAACACTGGATGTGATGTCGTCTCATTTGTTTATTTATTTTTGACTTGGAAACTGCCAAATCAGTGACACTGTAAAATGCAGCGCATGCAGTAGATTTGCCATGTGCTCATTTCTCTTATTAGCAGCATCTCCTAATGCCTAAATATGGTGAATCACCAGTTTGTTATGGATATCATGTTGCAGCTGGACTGTTGTCCATCTCCCAAACATGATAAACTGGAAGAGAGAAAATAATTCTACATTTGTATAAGACATATTTAATACAAATAACTTCTCTGTAAATACACACGAGACAGACTGACCTCCCTACGAAGAATTTACAATCTGCACCCAAACGCTACCTGCTTATTTTGTGCCTTTATAACATTTGGTTTTTTTAAACTGCAAAACAATTCTGTCTGGGTCTAATGCCATAGAACATAAATAACCCAAGAGAACCTATGAAATCACTAGAGAAGAAGCTATTTAGACACATCAGGAACTATGCTATAAATCAGTGTTTCTCAACCTTCTCAGGCTCGTGACCCCTTCTTCCAAGTGCCCTGTTAGATTTACTATAAAAGCCAGTGTAAAAATTGTATCAATGATAATAATGATAAGCCTATATCATTTATTTGTGTATGTTTTGAGAAGTTGACAGAGAATACTTGACCTTGAAGAGTAAGGATGTGCAGGGAGTGGGGGAGTGAGATTTTCTTTGCTTTAGACTGTAATAACATTTTCGACATCTTGCAAACACCTCCTCCCACCGATTGCCTCTTCTGACCCCTATGGGGGTCACAAACTGTCACGGAGTGTGGGGGAGTCCGGGCCCTGTACCCCTGGCTTCCTGCGATTCGCCATAACTCTCAGCCAGCCAGTAAAACAGAAGGTTTATTGAGACGACAGGAACACAGTCCAAAACAGGTCTTGCCAGCACAGACAACAGGATCCCCTTTAAGTAGGTCTATTTGGGGCCCCAGGGAGGCCCCGGCCTCGCTGGGAAGCCTAAGCCCCATCAGGCTCCCTCTTCATTCCTAGCCAGCTTCCAAGAACTGAAAAACCCCTTCCAGGCGTCTCCTTTCTCCCTTCCCCCACGGCTCCTCCCCCAGCCTTTGTCCTTTGTCCGAATTCCCCGTCAAAGGTGTTACCTGGTCTCCAACTCCCCTCCTGGGTTCTCATGTTACATGCTCAGGTATCTCCCTTCCCCCATGCAGACAGTCCCAGCCCAGCTCCCCTGCAACCTTCCCCCTCAGTATTCAAATAACACAACAAAACATTCTCACTTCGTCACA
>QXTE01000057.1:898408-1064598 GCA_003942145.1 Platysternon megacephalum
AAATTGGGCCAGAATCCCTAATACACTTTGGCTGCTTCACACTGCATCAGTGTCCCAAAGCAGCCGTAATTAACTAGCCAGTTAAACTGGGTGCACAGCTGTTTATCATCACAGAATGGTGCACAGCAACCAAACAGTACTGGTGAATCTGGCCTGTGGTACTGCAGAAAAACATGACATGATGGTGGCTTTTCCCTAGTTTTGGAAGGTGTCTTATTGGAGCTGTGTCACGGAGTGTGGGGGAGTCCGGGCCCTGTACCCCTGGCTTCCTGCGATTCACCATAACTCTCAGCCAGCCAGTAAAACAGAAGGTTTATTGAGACGACAGGAACACAGTCCAAAACAGGTCTTGCCAGCACAGACAACAGGATCCCCTTTAAGTAGGTCTATTTGGGGCCCCAGGGAGGCCCCGGCCTCGCTGGGAAGCCTAAGCCCCATCAGGCTCCCTCTTCATTCCTAGCCAGCTTCCAAGAACTGAAAAACCCCTTCCAGGCGTCTCCTTTCTCCCTTCCCCCACGGCTCCTCCCCCAGCCTTTGTCCTTTGTCCGAATTCCCCGTCAAAGGTGTTACCTGGTCTCCAACTCCCCTCTTGGTTCTCATGTTACATGCTCAGGTATCTCCCTTCCCCCATGCAGACAGTCCCAGCCCAGCTCCCCTGCAACCTTCCCCCTCAGTATTCAAATAACACAACAAAACATTCTCACTTCGTCACACAAACCACTGGATGAGAAATGCTGGTCTAAACAGATCATACATACATGAGAATGTGGTCTAGTTAGCACCCCTTCAAGTGTCACATGCTGCAATTAATATTTTGCCAAAGAACAGGCCAGTATAGGGAAGAATTACTTCTTCTCAGACAGCTCTTTCTATACATTTTGGGCAACAAAGTGTGTACTCAGTTAATCAAAGAAGGTGAAACACTGGTAAAATGTGCTTTGATTTGTGGTCTTTAAACAATGAGCCTCTTTCCAGTAATCAGCGATAATATATTATCCTGACAGGAATTAAAAATGCCAAATACTAATTTTAAAGTGGTCTTGAATTTCTTGTTCTCTGCACTCAGTGGCAGTGACAATGAAAACAAAGTAACAAAATCCAACTGATATTCAGGTGGATTCCCTAGTGGAAACATGAGTAGAGTCCATTAGAATCCTACAGCTGGTCTTTATTACTTTCTTCTTCTCTTTTTGCGGTTGTACAGGAGAATCAGTAGCCACAGAAACCTTCAGAATTATTGCTCTGTTCCAACACCTACTTGCCTGGTGGAACTCCAACAGCAGAATTCTTCCATTGACCTAACTACCGTCTCTTGAGGGGGTGGATTTACTGCAGTGATGGAAAAACCCCTTTCACCGCTGAAGTAAGTGTCTCTACTCCAGTGCTATAGGAGGATAGCTGCAGCTGTGCCGCTGTAACGCTTGTAGTATAGATATACACTAAAGCTTGGTCTACACTTAAAAGTTATGTTGGTGTAGCTACGTCAGTCAGAGGTGCGAAAAAATCACCCCGATCAACATAGCTGTGCCAACATAATCCCCAATATAGATGTAGCTATGTCAATGGAAGAGGGCTTCTGTCCACATAGCTAATGTTGTTCGGGAAGGCGGTGTTCCGACACTGACAGAAAAACTCTGTTAGTGTAAGCTCCATCCACACTAGGTGGCTATGCCGGCATAGCTATGCCAATATAGGCTCCATAGTGCAGACATACCCTAAATTACTTATGCATTTTGCAAAACTGACCTAGTTATATCCTTGCTAAGTGACTGAGAAGTAATAGTGCTCTTTAAAGCCCTACTGATCCAGTATGTATTTCTGACTGCTGGAATTGAGAGGGAACTTTACTACAAGCAGGACAATCTGCAAATAACCACCACCTAATTTACCTTTGATTTCCTATGATTTGAAAATGGACTGTTCTTGATAGCCAAGGTGCCGTTACAAATTTCAGGAACTTGATTTTTTTCCCTTCTGCTCCACTAGTAAACATTTGGATTGAGGCTTACCAAATGGTCAATGAAATTAATAAACTGACATCTTTTTTCAAAATGCTGACGTCCAATACACATATCAGTGATGCTTCACATGAGACACCGATCAGTACTCACAGTCTGAGAGCACCTACTTTCAAGTCCAACATTCTTATTTCCAACTTCCCAGTTCACCCAAACTAGTAAACAAGGGGGAAAAAAACTTGCTGCTCCCTGAAGAGCACTCATTCAAAGGCAGGACTTCTTTGATCTTTTTTTGATAGTAAGAAGCTTGAGCCTCTTTGTAACAAATACAATCTTGGGCAACTTGCTAACACATTCACAAACTGAGCTTTTTGTTACAGCTCCTAATTCAGAGGGACCTGGATGATCTAATTGAGAATTTTCTGAATCAGTGTATAATGTAATCTGAAAATGTCAGTCTTCCCTTTAAGTTATGATGTGCAACAACTTGTTTCAGTTGCCTGTTATGATTTTTTATTAAGCCAGTAGGCATAGAACAGTTCCTTGCACCAGATAGCAAAGATTTTGGTGCAATTTCTTTCTACTTCCTGTAGATTTACCAGAAAACCAGAAGTTTATGTGTCTCCCTCTCTCTTTCCTTCACTGAGTTTCTCCCCATCGTTCTCTATTTTTTGCATGTTGACCCATGAACATAGACTCCTAACTCTTCATCCCTAAACTATCCAGCACCACAATTTTCTGAGTCTCTTTGGATCTCTACCATGCTTCTATTGATATTATATAATAATCTGTGTTAAATCCAAAAGTAAGAATTTGTCTGTTTTCTAGTCTCCCTTTGGATGTGGTTGGAACATCATGAGAACAGCTGATTTGTCAGCTGATTTGTCTTCATTTCAACCTTTTGGACCAAAACTTTGTGAGAACAGCTTGTGGCATTTTGATACCATCTAATCCGATCACAAACCTTAATCCTGATTTGGCCTTGAACCTGGAAATCTAAATTAGAGCCAAATGCAATCTCCTCAACCCATAATTTGTTATGGGGACCATTTATTGAAGGGGGAGAATGAGAGACTAAATACATGATGTCATGGTCTGGTATAAAGGTTTGAATGTGGGATGGACATATTCCAAACAACTGCCTCCATACTGCTATCCATAGCCAGTCTTTGTGAAAAGACAAATGCTTTAAGAATCATAGTTAATGAAGAAAACAGGAATGTCAAATACTAGAAATGTGCAATATTGCTCAGTTAAAATTATAAGAGCAACCTTAACTTAAGGAATTTTCTAACTGTTGACTGGTTTTTCAAACTTAAAATCACATTAATTTTCTTTTAACTTTAATGTCTTTGTTTTTTAAAAGGTGATTGGGGAAGAACAGAAGAGGAAATAAAAAAAGAAATGCTGAACTATTAGGCTATTAAAGTTTTAGGGGGGAAAATTAAAAGGGCAACCAGAAGGAACCCATCACTCACAGCCTCTGACAACTGAACCTGTCTGCCTTCTTTGTTGACACAGGAGAGTTATGGAGTGACTATGGCTTGATTTACAGCTGGGAAGGGAAGGTTAGAGGACCCCTAAACAAGCATTGTGAAACACAGTAGATGTTATCTGACCTGACTTTCTGGGTGGCTTCACAACCTGCAGCCAGAGAGCTACTTTTTAAAATTACTGTTATTATTTCTATTTTTGGGCTTCCATGAAGACCTGACAACATCCTATAACAGAAAAGCAATAGTTTGCAAATTTGAATATAAATTCACATAAATTTAGGTACAAACTACCAGAAGTATGCACCTTCCTATTTTGAAGTTACATTCTAACAAAACCCCAAGGGAAGATAATTACACGCATTATGGGGCACACAGGACCAGATCTTAACTGGTGTAAATGAGTGTAGCTCCATTGACTTCAATGCAGCTATGGTGACTTTCAAGGGAGAATCAGGCCCAGAGTAATTACGATAGGTTCTTGATATAAATATAAAAACAAATCAATATACTTCTAAGATATTTCTCTATTTTTTACTTTACAGTGCCCAAAGGCATCCTAGGCATCTTACATAACATCATCTTATGAAGACATGGTTCCTTGTCCTGAAGAGATTACAATTTAATATTAGACACAACACAGTGAGTGAGGATAAAAAGCAGTAGGGGGGATGTGGTGAGAAAGGAAAAGGCTTAGAACAACAAGATCATGTTGTTATTCAGCTTCTGCTATATTTCCAGTATTATTCCTATTATCTTCCTCACCGTGACAAGTTCCAAGAAAAGGTGGAAGATGAGGAGAACACGTGCCTTTAGTACTATCACTTGATCTATTCATCAACTGATGCCAAAAAAGGTCAAGCTGCTTGTGATTCATTTGTACTGATGTATGCACGAGAACTGGCAATGATGTGTTGAGATTTTACACTGGAAAGTCAAGGAGCCATAAAATAAAAGTAGAAACCTCACCTTCCCATTTTCTCCTTTGCCAGAGAGTTTACCTTCTGACCCTAGAATAATTTGAACAATTGCAAGGTAACTCCAAGAAGAACACATACATTTCAAACTTTAATGGGATGAAATAAGAAGTGTGGACATGAAAATGAGAGAGAAAAAATATATTGTTAGAATTCTGTTTTGTTAGAGAGTCTGGAATAATAAAACCTATATTAGGAGATAATTCAGGGAGTCAGAAGATGACTTTTAAACATTTTTATTGCCAAGTCTATTTCCAGCACACACACAAATCGCTCTGATTTAATACATGTAACTTTAGCGCCCTGGTGGCCAAGATGGAGTCTGCTCTGCAGGCAGCTCTGGCCAAGAGAAGGCGCGCGCAGGAATGCAGCAGGAGAAATCCCTTCCACCCCAGGGGCACCTGTTCCAAACCCCCCAGAGTGAACACACACACCCACAGGAAAAGTACAGTGGATATAACAAAGGGAAATATTTATTTACAGAGGGATGAGAGGAGAAATACAACAAGGGGAAATATAGGGGGAGCAGTAGAACAGGGTTGCATTCAAACCCAGGCCCCACGGGCCCAGTGGTAGCACAGTGTGGAAGGGCAGACACTGAGCAATGTGTCTGCACACAGAGTTCAGGAGTCCTGAGCAAAGTTCCAGTCCAGGGGTGAGTCTTGGGTGCTCCTGGTCATCTTCGGCACCAGTGAACTTTCCCCCAACAAACCCCTCCGGTGCCCTCTTCTGCCGCTCTCTGCAAAGCCACACAGAGCGACCACCTCCCCACTTAACTAGCTAGCAACCTTCCTCCTTGTTCCCAATGCAGAGCCCCAAGCCCCAGTACTCTCAGCCCCATGCAGCTCTGGGCAGCCATGATACTGGGTCCAGCTCCAGCCTGTCCTTCTCGGGCAATTCCTCCCGGGCACAGTGCTCCTCCTGGCTCCTGTCCTGGGCTGTCCCCGATCAGTCGCCCTGGCCTTCCCAGGCTTCAGGCAGGTTCTCTCTGCTTCACTTTGCAAGGCCCCGTCTACACTACCCGCCGAATTCGGCGGGTAGCCATCGAAGTATCGGGGATCGAATTATCGCGTCTTGTCTGGACGCGATAAATCGATCCCCGAACGCGCTACTTCAAACTCCGGTACTCCTGCAGGGCGAGCGGAGTTACCGGAGTCGACGTGGGAGCCGCGAACTTCGATCGCGGCGCCGCGCGGACGCGAGGTAAGCGCGCCAAATTCGAACTAAGCTACTTCGACTTCAGCTACGCGAGTAGCGTAGCTGAAGTCGAAGTAGCTTAGTTCGATCCCGCCCCTAGTGTGGACCAGCCCAAAGGGCCTGCGGGCTGCTCTCCCTGGAGCTCCAGCGCTGCCCCCTGGAGTTTCCCTCCTTTTTTCTTACTCTCCCCCTCCCCCCTAGGAAAAAGATTTAAAGGGGCCATGCTCTCTAAACCCCAAAGCAGTTACATACAAAATCCCCCTCCCACTCCCAGTGTGCCCAAAATCACAAAAAGAGGTAGGCTGGTCAAGCTTCATAACAGACCTGTAGAAAGGGACTGTACCTATTGGGTTCCGGGAAGTGGGCGGGAAAAGCCCGCCTACTGCTAAAGGATCCCCCCCCCCCAGCCTAAGGGGAGGACCCACAGGACCGGGAACCCAAAAGATTCCGGGGGACAACTAATAAAAAAACAGGAACAGGAGTGAGGTCAAAGGGTCAAAAGAAGGGAACCTGATGGGGACACCGAGCAGAGAACCCCGGACAGCGCCCACTGCTCCTCAAAGGCGTCAAGGGAGCCAGTGGACGCCGCCCAGAGGAACTCTGCCCGGATACGTGAGCGGACAGAGGATCGGAAACAGGCCTCACAGTCACAGGAGTCTCCATTGGCCAACCTCCTTACCCTGGTGGCATAGATGGTCATTTTAGCCAGGGCCAGGAGGAAGTTGACCAGGAGGTCCCGTGACTTCGTGGGGCCACGGATAGGGAGTGCATAGAGGAGAAGGTGAGGGGAAAAGTGCAGCCAAAAACGCAACAGAAGGTTGGTGAGGAGCCGGTATAGGGGCCGCAACCTGGCGCACTCCAGATAGATGTGCGCCAGGGTCTCCCTCACGCCGCAAAAGGGGCAGGTATCAGGGGCAGGGGTGAACCGCGCCAAGTACACGTCCGTGCTCACGGCCCCATGAAGGAGCCTCCAGCTGACATCCCCGGCAGGCCTCGGGACCAGGGTGGAATAGAGGCTGGCCCACCGGGGCTTCTCACCCTCCAGAGGTGGCAGGAGGTCCCGCCACTTTGTATCGGGGCGGGACACGAGGGTGAGAAGATGAAGGGTGTGGAGCACGAGCGTGTATAGATGTTTCCTTGGCGCGGTCTGAAAGCGGACTGTAGCGGGGTGTAGAAAGGGACTGTAGCGGGGTGGACACCCGCTCCTGCCCTGAAGGGCTTGAAATCAGCCCTGAAAGAGGGCTGCAGTGGGAAAAGCAGCCCTGGAGAGGGCTGAAGCTCTAAAAGCTGGGCTGATTGGGGAAGCGGCTGCAGCTGGGCCACATCCCAATCAGGCCACAGCTGGCCTGTATAAAAAGGCTCAGCGGTCTCTCTTTGTGTTCAGAGAGAGAAGGGCCTGGTGGCAGGGAGCTTAACCAAGTACCTGGAGTGGAGCAGGGCTGGGGAAAGGCCAAGGGAGCCGGGGAGCTCCGGCCTAGGAAAGCCCCAGGCTGCAGGCCTGGTAAGGCCTATTAGGTACTGAGTTGCAGGGGCAGCCCATGGGTAGGCAGAGGCAGCAGGTCCGAATCCCTTTGCCTGTGATGAGTGGCTGATACTGCTGCAGTCTGCCCCAGTGAATGGGGGCTAGATGGAGACTGGGCGGTAGCCAAGACTGAGGCGAAGTGGGGATAGTGGGTGGGGGTTCCCCTGGGAGGGGGAGACCCAGAACTGTGGGGGTACTGCCGGGGGCAGCACCCAGAGAAAGGGGAACCGGGGTCCTGGCAAGGCAGATCACTGGCCTGCAGAGGGTGCTCCAAGGCTGGGAGAACTAATTCCCGAGGACAACCAGCAGGAGGCGCCGCCGGGGTGAGTTCGCACGCTTACACGGACCAAAAGCATTACTCTACTGTGAAAAGCAATAGATTTGGCTGGTCTGTGTGTGGCAGGCTGACCTTTCCTCGGAAAAGGTCAGCCTGTCATGGAATCAGGTTCCCCAGCCTTCCGGGGATTCTGCTGCTCAGAAGGCTGTGGATATTTTAGGCTAGATCATCATCAAGCCCTAAAAGGACAGAAATCAATAAGAGATTGTTTTTCAAATCTTTGCCATTTCTTAGGTGAAATCAGTTGGTGGAGTCAGTCCATTTAACAAGTGTCCACATAAAAAAAACCACCAAAGCAAATAGCTCTAACTGTAACCATTGCTAAAAATCTCAGCAGAGGAGTGAAGGACACCATGGACATAAAGGCTATACTACACTCACTCGGTCAAGGGTTGAAGGACATTGGCAAGATAATGTGAGGAAGCTTGATTTGCTGCTGTCTGAGTTGTCTCTGTTCTATGGATAAATGGAGGACTTTAGGTTACAGTGCTATCAGTCTGACTCTCTTCACTGCACTACACGCACTTTTCAAGAGACAGATTTTTTTTCTTTTTTTACAATGACTATTGGTGGAAGAAAATGAGCCCGCTATATGCCGTATTTATGATTGTTGCTTCCATTTTGTGCCCTATCCAATTGCTTATCTAACATGCCCCTAAAATTAATTATTTAGGGAATCTGATTCCAACTCACTACATTTTATATTAAACTGATTTGCTAAACAAACAAAAAACTGGAGTACAATGGCACTATAAGTGTAAGGTTAGAACAAAATAAAAGGTTAAGCGTTAATATTAGACTAAATTCTAAATTAGGTGTGTAAAGCCTTTCAGTTTTTCAAGGTGTGTGGCTCAGATATGGAGTGACCAAACCAGCTCTTTGAACAAGTAGAAGACTTTAAATATAGAAAGAGAGCTTAGAACAATTCAAAAGAGACCAGATTCTCAAATGGTGTAAATCAGCTTAACATCCTCAATGTCAATTAAGTATGATGGTTTGCACTGCCTGGGAATCTCGTCATTCTTTTGGATGAAAGATGTTAAATAAAAGACTTTCATTTTCCACATGAGTGCATTCACTATGGATGTAGAAAATCAGGTAAGTGACGGAAAACTAAAAGTACAGCAGAATAAACATCTATCTTTAAAAAAAATCCAGGGCACAAATCAAAAAACTGTCAATGAAGGAAAGGATTCGGGGGACAAATGGAATTTCTTTTTAGTTTCTGGTCCGCTGTGTTTTTGAAGTAGCACATTGTATTTAAAACAATGTATGTAACAAGGACACATATGGTATTATTTAATTTTATTATAGTAGCACCTAGACCAGGGGTCGGCAACCTTTCAGAAGTGGTGTGCCGAGTCTTCATTTATTCACTCTAATTTAAGGTTTCGCGTGCCAGTAATACATTTTAACATTTTAGAAGGTCTCTTTCTATAAGTCTAACATATAACTAAACTATTGTTGTATGTAAAGTAAATAAGGTTTTAAAAATGTTTAAGAAGCTCCATGTAAAATTAAATTAAAATGCAGAGCCCCGCGGACCAGTGGCCAGGACCCGGGCAGTGAGAGTGCCACTGAAAATCAGCTCGCGTGCCGCCTTCGGCACGCGTGCCATAGGTTGCCTACCCCTGACCTAGACACTCCAACATAGATCAGGGCCTTATTGTGCTTGGGGCTGCATATAAACATAGTGAGAGACAGCCCCCTCCAGATCTGGTACTGTTCAGTTATATATATATAATTTTACCCTCAGCCACAACTGTGCAGCCACGAAGGTCATATAGCTGTGCCTGAACTCAGAATTTGGCCACTGACTTTCATCCTAGCATCTACATTAAGTTTTTTGGTGTGTTTTTTTAAAGTGAGGACATGCAGGGTAAATGCCTTTTGATTAGGTATTCATTCCAGGTGAAATCTACTCAGTTTCTATGCAGCTGCAGTGATCAGTCCCTATGGAGACAGAGTGTGACTGGTGAAATCTTCCACCAGTGAATGGTGACTGCTGGACATACACACACGCACGCACACTGTTGCTGTTCTAGTCTATAACTTTATGGTGTCTGTCTGAGAGTGAACAGTGTCCTCCAAAACTGCAGGTGACTCAGCTTTGCAAAGGTTCAGGAGCACAACATTTACTGAACTCCAGAGAAGAAGGGTAAACCACAGAACTCTGGCTTCAATTCTTGACTCTAGTACAGACCTCCCTGTGCCTCCGTTCCCTATCTGTAAAGTGAGGATAATAATAGTCCCTTTCTCACACCCTTTGTCTGTCTTATCTATTTGGGAAAGGGACTGTCTCTTATAACATGTATACAGTGCCTAGCAGAGTGCGGCCTAATCTCATTTGGAGCCTTTTGGTGTTACTATAATCTACCTACCTATCTACCTATTTTAGATATTTATATATTCCCCATCACCTTAATATCTGAGCACTTCACAGTCTTTAACGTACTTATCCTCACAACAGCCCTATGAGGAAGGGAAGTGCCATTGTCCCCATTTTACAGATGGGGAATTAAAGAACAGTAAAATTAAATGACTTGCTGAAGGTCATAGAGGAAGTCTGAGACAGAGCAAGGAATTGAACCCCCAAGTCCAAGGCTAACACCCTAACCAGTGGGGCACACTTCCTCATCAAAATATAAAATAATAACTCATCCTCCTTTATGCTTTTTGGACCATTTTTCACAAACATTTTTGTAAAATGTGTGTCCCTTTTTTACATATTTTTTTTTTAATTTTGAATATTTTTGACCAGCTGTACTCTGAACTATAGTACCTGATGTGGCTGTACATGCCGCTGTCCACTATGCTATTATATTAATGCTCATATTAGACCAAAGGCCCCAGCCAACTCCTAAGCAAAGACCCCTATTGACTTAAACTGGTGCTGGATTGGGATCTAAGGGCCTACGGCTGCGCCCATTGACTTCAATGGCTAACCTTCCAATGGTGCAGGATCAGACCCTAAATATGAAAAATAATCACCACTTCTTTTTTTTATGATTATGTGAAGCTAATTTTTTAACTGCTGTAATTTGTTGGCATGCAACCAATCAGAAATCAGTCTTGGTCAATTTGAATCTTAGCTTAGTTTATTAGTTATAACATGAACTTTGCACTTCTTGAAAAACACGGTATTATGAGTCATGTTAAGCGCAGAGTAGTGACTAATCATCTCTTAGAACCGACATCACAGGAATGACAACAGCAGAGAAAATGTAGTGCTAATAAATATTAGAATTAGTAAGAGCAAAGACCTATTCATAGCTCCCACAGCTGTCCAAACAATACCGGAATGGGAGAGTGACCAAGCCCATACAAAAGGACTACAACATTTTGGTTGGGACACTGGGGTATTTAAAAAAACATGGTTCCAAGTACTATATGAAACGCCATGAAATATTGGATTCTCTGACAGACTTGTGCACTGACATTGAAAAAAATTGTAAGTGTTTCTGGGAATGCACAGAAACTTCCAGGGAAAGTTGTGCACCTTAAACATACTTCATCTGATTTAAATGTTATCACGTTAGCCATGATTAGGGTGACCATATTTCCCTATGCTGAATACGAGACACCTGGTAAAATTACTCGTATTCAAGCGAGTTCAACGGCAATCATAGACTCATAGACTTTAAGGTCAGAAGGGACCATTATGATCTTCTAGTCTGACCTCCTGCACAACTCAGGTCACAGAATCTCACCCACCCACTCCTGTAACAAACCCCTCACCTATGTCTAAGCTACTGAAGTCCTCAACTTGTGGTTTAAAGACTTCAAGGTGCAGAGAATCCTCCAGCAAGTGACCCGTGCCCCACACTGCAGAGGAAGGCGAAAAACCCCCAGGGCCTCTGCCAATCTGCCCTGGAGGAAAATTCCTTCCCGACCCCAAATATGGCGATCAGCTAAACCCTGAGCATGGTGAAGACTCACCAGCCAGACACCCAGGAAAGAATTCTCTGTAGTAACTCAGATCCCACCCTATGCAGTATAAACGTTCAAATTAACATCAAGTTGACTGAGCCCCTGTTAAAAAGAAATACTGTATAGTTGGATTCTTTTTATTTACCTTGTTATCTTTAAGGCTTTAGGGTTCACAGGGGGAGAGGTGACAGACCTACACTCCTGTACACCTCTCTCACCCGGGAGGGTGACCGACCAACCCGACCCTCCCTGCCTGGCGCTCTCCACCCTCCATGTCTGGCTTGGCCCCCGTGACAGACTTGCCTCTCCTAGTACCTGGCACTGCGTCTTCCCCAAGCAACACGGGGGTGGGGAGGCACTCAGGGTCACATGCCCCTCCCCAGATTTCTGCCAGGGTTCACACCAGAATGTGGCCAGTAGCAGCCTTTCGGCACTATGTGGGAGGGAAGGGACGGAAGCTGCTTCCAGCCACAGGGGAGGGATGACCTGGCCCGTGTTTTTGCAGAGCTCATCTCTTCTCCCCGCCCCTCCCGTGGCTGGAAGCAGCTTGTCCCTTCCTGCCCGCACAGTGTCGAAAAGCAGCTAACACCTCCAGGCTGCTGCTGGCCACCGACATAACCCAGCTGCCTCCTGTACCCCGGCTACAGCGTGGGCAGGAAGGTGTTAAGTCCTAAGGATGCACCAGGGCCCAGGGAACCTGACTGTAGGGGCTTCAATGAACCCAGCCAGAGAGGAGGCTCTGCAGAGGAGGGTGCCTAAGAGATGGAGCAGCCCTATGCTCCCTGGGGCGGGAGGGGGCAGGTGAAGAAAATTCTAAGCCCCTGCCCCAGGGGCTGCTGTGGAGCCTGCAGAGTTGGGGCACGAAAAGGCTGGAAATTGCTTTCCCCTGCCACTCCAGAGCTTAGCTGAGGGGCAGAGGGGATGGCCCATGCCAGTGCTGTGCAGGGCTTTAGCACATGCAGGGCTCGGCTCCTCCTGGCCAGTGCCCCGGGCTGGAGGGTCTTGGGCTTTCCCGGGGCACCAGCCCAGCCCAAGGCAGTGGGGGAAGGAATGAGCCTTCCAACCAGGCTGTTGGTGAGCTGAGCACTCCGCCCAGGGACTGGTTCTCGGCACAACACTGGGAGTGGGATGCGCCCAGTTGGGGGAGATATAAAGGAGTAGTGGGGTTGGGGTGTGTGTAAAGGAGCAAAGCAAGGAGAGGACAGAGAGAGAGGGAACACGTAAAGGACCAATGGGTGAGCAGGTGAGGCACCAGCCACTGCAGCTCGCAGCGTTCAGTCAGTGCCGGCTGGAAACGGGACAGAGGGCAGGGCCCTGCTGGCCCAGAGCCGGCACACAGCAGGGGCTGCACTGAAGGACCAGCAGGAAGAGCAGCCAGCCCTGTGAGCTGCAACTTTGCCCCACCACCAGCCTTGCACACCGACCCCCATTGTCAGCCACTGGACCTCCTTCCCCCCACTCACCGCTAGTGGGCGGGCGGCTGGCAAGCAGGGATCCGGCCAGTAGCAGAACCCGCTAGAACTGATGCATGGGAGACAGAAAATACGGGACGATTTGCCCGTTTTTAAGAAAAAGTCAGGACTCTTGCAGGAGGGCTTAAATACGGGACTGTCCCTTTAAAAATGGGGCATCTGGTCACCCTAGCCATGATGAATGACTATAAACTTTTATTGATGGCTTATAAATCAAGATATTGTATATGTTGCTCACTGCGACTGATACTGTAGATCTACCTGCAGAATATTTTAACATGGGGACTCTTCTTTTCTTTTCCAAATGACAATTCAGTCTACCCCTTCCTTAATCCCTTTTTAATTATGTCTTATTTAGTGCTGCACAAAAAGACTCTCAGCGGTCCATTGCTCACTGTCCTCTGTGTACACAACAGGAGGGGTTATAGTCTGGACCACAGATTAAATGTGACCATTGAGTCCTACATTGTGGTCCATGGCCTTGCTCATTAATCATGGAGGGTGTAGTGAGGTGGACTGGCCCTCTCCAGACACAGAGGAAGAGGGTGACTCCACCCCCTCGTGGTTGGAGCCCTAACCCCTAGCTCCGCCCCCCGAAAGCCAAGGGGTGGGGCCAAAAGTATAAAGGCAAGACCCGGAAGCTCAGTAGGGGCCCAGCCACTGGGGGGGACAGACGCGTCCCCTGAGCACTCGCGCTGGGAGGTGGCCGGAGGCCCGCAGAGTGCACACAACTGACCCGGACCCCCTGGACTAACCTGACCTGACCCCGGACCACCCTGACTCCTGGACGACCTGATCCCACAGGAAGCAGACGACTGGCCCAGACCACCCGGACCCTGGGATGACCCGACCCCGCAGGAGACAGACAGCTGGTCTGGACCGCTGGCTGGCCCAACCCCAGCAGAGCTTCTGCTGGCAACTGAGGCCCCCGCTGATCACCTTACCTCACCCTGGGAGGGGGAGTGTGGAAGTGGCCCAGGGGTAGTAGACCCCTGTCTGGCTGCAACGGTGGCAGAGGGTGAGTCAGCGTGTTGCGGCTCGGATCCCCGCTGAAGTGGTGGCAGACCCCTCCGCCACCCTTAGGGCCCTGGGCCAGGACGCAGTGGAGTGGGAGGGCCTGCGTCCCCCCTGCCACCCAAGCGGTGGGTGGCAGTCTCCCCCTCCCTCAGGCTAGCTGAAGGAAAGCCTGAGTTAACTGACTTTGTTTGCAGCCTGAGTGCAGGTTGGAGCTGAGTGACTTTGTTTACTGCCCCGCTCTGAACCAAAGCCTAGGCTGATTGACTGTTTGCTGCTCAGCCAGAATGCAGGCCTGAGCGTGAGATTCTTTGCTGCCCCGCTGATTCCCCACGTCAGGCGACCCCCGGAGATGTAGTGGGACAGATTGGCCGCCCACAGACCCGGAGGAGGAGGAGCCACTCCCCCCAACGGACTACAAGGGGTTGCCCACAGAAGCTGCAGAAGACAGTTGTGATCAAGATATGGAGCACTGCATGCAGAGACAACCGATTATAGAAATGGAAAACCAGTTCTCCTGGTTATCATGAGCCAAGTGGAACAGGAAGACATATTTTCTGAAGAAGCTGAGAGAGGTTGAGATTTCAGGATTGCACAGCTGAGATGTAATTTAACAGTCTTTTATATATTTTTAATATGTCTAAATGTTGTGGAACCAACATGTGTCTTTAATATGATCTTGACCTTAAAGATTTCTTTACACCTTCTTCAAGGAGATACTATAAAACTGTTCTGGTTATTATCTCTCATTGTTTTATGAGCATCCATGAGCTACAGGACTTGGAAACAACCCTTCAATGTAAGATGCTAGGTGTGAACCCTTCTTGTACAGACAAAAGTAAAGTTAGCTTGGGTCCCCTTTCAACAAATCCTTGGAGATACTCCAACTCAACAGCTGGGCTAGATGACCTCCTGCAGATGAGACTGACAGGCTACAATTGAACTTCGGTGCGTGCTGCCAAAAGGCTGCTTCACTGATTTCATTTATGGATTTAATATAAGTTAGTAGGTAGAGTGAAAGATTAAACATGTGATATAACTCTGTGCCACCGTTTCTTAGTGGCTACAGTATGGTTTTTTCCTTTCTTTTTAAAGTATTTGTAGTTTACCAACATATTTGGGAAGAAAAGTGATAAAGGAAGCGGTTGTAGATGCACACATTACAAACCATATTCTGTCTACTGTGGTGTTTGTATTATGTTCATTCTGGTATCTAACCATTATACAAACTAATCTTTTCCCCAGAAATCTCTTGTATATCATTCACTATATTGTTCCAGGAATAAATACCAAATTTCCCTCAAATCCTCTCTTATGCTTATCTTTCAAACAATGTAAAGAATCTTCGTTACACGGATCAAAACCTGTAGTCAGTGAACTTATTCCAGATTTACACAGGTGTAACTGAAATCAGAATCTGGCCTGAAGTTCTAATTTGTAATGACCCTTTATGGTTTTTTTATGTTCATGTTTTAATGCATAAATCAGCTTTAGAATGTTTTGTTCATTTCTTTTCTCTCTGAAAGATGTTGGAATGGAATATTTGATAGGAAATTAATAAGAGAACTTAGAAGAGGAAATATTTAGCAGAACAAAATTCCTTTTCCAAGGAAAATTATAGCCTTTTTATATATAGTACAGAGCTAGTGTAAATACAGGGATGGGGGTGTGTGAGAGAGGTATTAAATGAAGGAATGGTTTGGAAATAAAAAGAAAAATATTTCTGACACATGGTATTGAACTTTCCTACATAAATATTTTAGCCTATCTTTATTCAAGCCAATCTTTAGTCTTGGAACTTGGAGTGAAATTCTGGACCCTTTGAAGGCAGTGGCAAAACTCCCATTGACTTCAATGGGACTGGGATTTCACCTCTAGAGCCTGAAGCATTTACAGATCATTCTAGTCCATTTTTCATGCATCAATATGAATTCATTTTTGCTACATTTTTAAAGCAAAATATGGCAAATGGAATGAGAGCCTTTGCAATTCCAACTCCCTCACTCTTTATTTTTTATGTATTCTGTATTTTCATTGTAGATATTCATCCATAGATGAGCACAATTCAAAAACCAAGGTACAAGAAGAAAGCTGTGTCTGTTAAGACCCTCATACTGCAATACTTACAAAGGGAGAACACACATTATTATTTCTCTTTTACTGAAAGAAAGATGACCTTCTGCTGAAATTGAATGGCAAAAGCATAGACTGCAGATGAAGTTATTTTATTTTGACCATAAAAAAACCCTTTTCAAATTGAAAAATTAAAAAGATACCAGTCCTTTCTTCACAGTGATGGAGTATCATAATGGAAAGACTGAGCATATCTACAGCAATCATGCAGTCCTTGCTCACTGAACTGAATGAAAATTGTGCCTGAGTCAAGTCTGCAGGATGCCCTTTACTTTTTTCACCAGTATTTTACAATACAAAATGACCACCCTAGATTTCATAGCTTGGATCACACTGTAGCAGAACAATTGTCTCACAGATGCTTCTCTCACATTCATGACATTACTGTAGCAACTACATCAATCGCTGATGTGGAAAATTAATATTAGAAAAGTATTTAATGTTATTTTAATTTTCTTTTGATTTTATCTTATTTGGTGGAAACAAGGTGAGTTAGCCACATCCAGCTTTTCACAGGTTGTTAGGGAGTTCTCAGACCACAGTTTGAGAACCACTGTGTGGTTGTCATTGATCATTCAATGCTTTAGGTGATTTCAAGAGCTCTGCTTTATTCTGTCTCTGGTAACAAGTTCCAACTGGCTGTGCATAACAAGATGCTTCATAGCACCTCACGCAGATTCTCTGCCTGGGAAGCTCAGCCCTTAAAGGCATTGTCCCCAGTCACACACACTGCTGATTAGGACACTAAACACACGTATGTTGAGTACAATGCCATTTTTAAGGCTAGGACCAATATGAATCAACACTTCAAAGACCCCAAAACAGTAAGGCTACATTTGATTTCTTTTTCGAAAAAAAGGCTTCAGCGATAACAAATCCTGCAGAAAGAACCATCACTTGTAAAACATATTGATTCAGATAGACTAAACTGAACAATTAATATAATATAATGTACCTTGGCATCCATGTCATCACTCTCATTTAAGAGGACAGTGAAGGACACAGAGACTGAGATATCCTGCATCCTAGATGTGATTCTTCAAGTTCTTGGCTGAGGCACAGAGGTAATGGAGTTTGGGGAAAGCTCACACTGTGGCTGCCCCGATCCTGTTCTGTGGGGAAAAAAATATGGGTTAGTTCGGTTCAGTACCTTTCATGAGCGCTATCACCTAAATAATAATATTGAAATGGCCATTCATTGTGCTAAGATTACACAATCTGTCTACAGGAGATATTTATTTATGGCTAGATTGTGACTCACAGTACAAGCCCATTTATGGGAGAGTAAGACCCCTCCTTACACTCTTAGGCCTGAACCACTTACAGGGCCTGAGGATGATTGGAGCTCCTGGATAAGGCATTTTGAATGAGCCCAACAAGGGTGAATCAGTGGTCTGGAGAAGAGAGGTGGAACTTTTGGTATTGCTTCTCAAATGCAGGAAGCAGCAGGTTTTCACATCTGCTTCCTAGGGCACAGATGGATTACAAAGCCCTGAGCAATGACTAGGTTTCCAGCACTGACACTTAACTAGCTGTAATTACCCTACTCAGATGCGTCATAACTTGCATTTGGGGTGGCCTAGTGCTGGAGTTCGTCATAAAGCAGAGGCAGTGCATTCAATTACTATGCTGGAGGTAGTGCCTCATTCCATCCAACTCCAATACAACTAAGACATACGAACCATCTTTTAAAGGAACCCAATCTGCGTGGGTAAAAAGAATAATGAAAAGAATGGAGAGCCAAAAGCATGGGGAGATCAATAGGGCTCAAAGTGAGACACTGAAAAAGTTAATAGCCCATTATGGCTAAGAGTACACAACTCCTTTGGAGTTATTGTTTCATCGGTGCTTACGGACTAATGAGACAGAAGTGCATCAAAAAGTTGGTCTGGGTCAGTGTGTGCTGTACCTTTAAATGTAAAGCTCTCTGGTGAGGGACAGTGCTGTAAATCCATACAGAGCAACACTATGCTGGCTCTCATGAAAACTGAATTTGTTCGTTCTTTGTTGCTTTTCCTGGTTCTCAAATAAGTAATCCTGCTTGAAAATACTTGGGGTTTTTTTTGTGTGTGTGTGTGTTTGTTGTGTTTTTATTTATTTTGTATTGAAAACATAAAACTTCATTTGAAACTGATTCAGAAAAGCAATATTATAGGGAAGGACTTTTTCTTTTAGCAATAGAATGAATACCTGTATATTGTAACACTAAATCATTACCCATCCTTTCGTCACAGAGATGGAGTAGCGTAATGCAAAAACTGAGCACATTTAGGGCCTTATCCTGTGCTTTACCCATGTTAACTGTCCCCTGAACTTAATGAAACTGACACATGAATAACTTTATGTTAGTAAAGTGCTCAGGACATTAGATTACACCTTTTTTTTTAAATTAAGGCCCTGATTCAGCAAAACACTTAAGCATCTACTGAACTTTAAGTGTCTGAGTAATTCCATCTCTGATTAGCAAACCACTTAAGCAAAAGCTGTGTATAGATCAGGTAGGCTAGCCCTAACTTGAATCCAGCTAGGACGGGTAACAATATCAGTGAAGACAACACATTGTGGGCAGTCCAAGCCTGGTAAGGACCGGGGTATGTACTTGGCTTGCTAACCCTTTCTGAATTCCATGCTATGCTGTCTTCACTCTATTTTTACTCATGCTAGCTGGATTCAAGCTTGCTCAGGTAGGCTAGCCCATGTTTGGATGTATCTTTTGCTATGTAGATATATCCAAACACATGTGGAATGTTTATGTGCTGTGCTAAATAGGGAAAGGATTATCCACATGCTTAAAGCTAACCATGTGTTTATTATTTAACATTTGTATGTGGTCGTACTTAAAGGTCAGCCAGCTCACAACCCTCTTGGGCTAGGCACTGTACAAATATACATTAAATAACAGTAACTGCCCCAAAGAGCTTACAGTCTAAAAGATAAGACATAACAAGTAAATGAGACCAAAAAGAGGCAGTATAATATCCTATCTGAGACTACATGTAATCTGAATTTGCTCTAACCTTTTCTTACAGGTGGTCAAATTGGATGAAGAGAGATTCTCCCCTTGTTTTTAACTAGTTTGCTTATATTTCTGCTTTTTTGATAGTATCTGTTTCATTCATTGTATATCTTGCATTCATTGCATTCATTGCATTCATTGCATATCTGATACAGGCAAGGTGTCTACAAAATGCTCCATGCAATTAATGAATTATATATATGTACTTGGTTCTATAGGTTAAGATGCAGATTTTATAGATGAAAGATATCAAGATATGTCCTGAATAGATTGCAATATGAGATAGGTATGTCTCGCAATTCAAACTGCCAAGATGTTCTCAATAAGCTATTCCCATTTGTGTTATATAAATATATTGTCTTGAAATCAATATCTAATTAATATTAATCAATGGTATTTTGTTCTGCAATGCTTCAACAAAATAGGCTTTATAAAATCAAGGTAACTAATAACCATATTTGTTTGTGTCCAAGTTTCATCTATCATTCAGATATGGCTTATGTCATTGGTAAAAATTTTCAACAGTACAAATTCAAACATATGCTTGTAATTTTATTCCCAGTGCATTATTATAGGCATTGAGGAGAGGATTTTTAACATTTTCCTCAGTTTTCTTCTCTGTAAAAATGAGTATGCAGGTAAAAAAGTGCATCATAGTATTTTTAATAGAAATTAATTCTCTTATTTTATAGAGCTTGACATAGAATATCTCTGTAGCAGACACTGTAGTTCATTGTGGGATCTGTTCAGAATTTCAGAACTACTCTTTCTTCCAGAAAAGGAACTAAAGTATGTAAGCCCTGGGTGCAGCAACAATCTGTGTGAAAGTCAAAAAGCAAAATGAAAAAATGATACAACCAAAGGTATATTAAACATGATCCATTAAAATACAACACAACACACTTCATGCAGCATTAAAATTTAATCTCAGAAATTCTCTAGCAAGAGGCTACTACTGCAGTTTTTAACTCAGTCAAAGCTCCTGTTAATTTCAATGGGAGTTTTGCTTGAGTAAGAATTGTAGGTCAGGCCTCCATAAATTAATAAGTAGTATTGAAGTCTCTCTGAAGATTTAGGGTTTTATCCTGAAAGCGACTGAACACACTGACAATCCAGAAAAATAATTAAGCACATGCTGAAAGGTAATCATTCTTATTTATTATTGACGTCAATGGGACAACTCATGTGCATAAAGTTAATCACCTGGATAAATATTTTGCTGGATCATGGGCAGAGTGCTCAGCCATTATAGCCTGATCCTGCAATCCTTACGTACACACGTATTTCCATTTGAAGTCAGTATTATATAGTTTCATATCACCTGCTCTGTTGCGATCCAAAGCTTGTCTTTTTTCCTTGAGAGGTTGAAATGGTTTATAATGAGTCATCTGTTCATTACCTTTGCATATACAGTATTCTGTAAACTACAAATAGGCTCATAAGACTTATTTTGCAGGTCTTTTATCCTTTTTTACTTTTTAGAAAACCATTAATAAGAATTCTATTTCCTGGTATTGTCTTTTAATATTATTTTTATTATTTATATAGCAACAGAAGTGGACATGGTTCTTAAGACTGTATATTTTGACATATACCTGTTTTTTAGGTCTTTTGTTTCTACTAGGTTTCCTCTGTACTTCAAGGTCATTTACAATATCATATTCATTTTCTCCTCTTATTGAATTTACCATGTGTTGCTGTTCCCTTTGCTGTTGATGTCATCCAACACTCTGGGCTTGTCTACACTTACTGGGGGTTCGATGTGCGGCGATCGATGCATCAGCGGTCGATTTAGTGGGTCTAGACCCGCTAAATCAGCCGCCAATCACTCTCCCGTCGACTCCTGTACTCCAGCTGAATGAGAAGAGTAAGGGGAGTCGATGGGAGAGTGTCTCCAGTCGACATCACATAGTGTGGACCCCGCGGTAAGTAGATCCAACTACATCGACTTCAGCTACGTTATTCATGTAGCTGAAGTTGCGTAACTTAGATCAATCTCTCCCCATAGCGTAGACAAGGCCTCTCTTAAAGGAAGTGATGGATGCCCATTCTCATTTATTTTGTTTTATTGATAGCTGTAGCTCCTGTTTAAGATGTTTGAAACCAGAATGAACAAAGCACTAGAAAATATATTGTAGGGAACTATATATCTATCTTTGATATTTATAGGGCACCTATGATCTTGGTACCCAAGTGAACAGTCCTACTCTGCCAAGGGGATTGACCTATTAGGTCTTTTCCATCTCTAATTTCTATGAGTCTATAATACAAATGGGTGATGTTTATAACCATAGTGCTTGGCTAGATGTATTGTATTTTTGCTTACAGAACCATAGAAATGTAGGGCTGGAAGGGACCTCAAGAAGTTATCAAGTCCAGCCCCTAGCACTGTGGCAGGATCAAGTAAACCTAGACCATCCCTGACAGGTGTTTTTCCAGCTTGTTTTTAAAAGCTTCCAGTGATGGGGACTCCACGATCCCCCTACAAAGCCTATTCCATAGCTTAACTACCCTTGTTAGAAAGTTTCTCCTAATATCTAACCTAAATCTCCCCTGCTGCAGATTAAGCCCATTATTTCTTATCCTATCTTCAGGGAACATGGAGAGCAATTGATCTTCAGCCTCTTTATAACAGCCCTTAACATATTGGAAGACTTATCAGGTCGCCCTTCAGTCTTCTTTTCTCAAGACTAAACATGGCCAGTTTTTTCAACCTTTCCTCATAGGTCAGGTTTTCTAAACTTTTTATCATTTTTGTTGCTCTCCTCTGAACTCTTTCCAATTTGTCCACATCCTTCCTAAATTGTGAAGCCAAGAATTGGACACAATACTCCAGCTGGGGCCTCACCAGTGCTGAGTAAAATGGGACAATTACCTCCTTTGTCTTACATACAACACTCCTGTTAATACAACACAGAATCATGTTAGCCTTTTTTGCAGCTGCATCACATTGATGACTCATATTCAGTTTGTGGTCCACCATAACCCCCAGATTCTTTCCAGCAATACTGCTACCTCAATAGTTATTCCCCATTTTGTAACTGTGCATTTGATGTTTCCTTCCTAAGTGAAATACTTTGTACTTGTCTTTATTGAATTTCATCTTGTTGAATTCAGACCAATTTGTCAAGGTCATTTTGAATTCTAATGTTCTTCTCCAAAGTGCTAGCAACCCCTCCCAGCTTGGTGTCATCTGCAGATTTTATAAGCATATTCTTCACTCTATTATCCAAGTCATTAATGAAAATACTGAAGAGTATCGGACCCAGGACTGACCCCTGCAGGGGCCCCCTAGATATGACCTCCCAATTTGACAGCAAACCATTGATAACTACTCTTTGAGTACGGTCTTTCAGCTGGTTGTGCACCCATCTTATAGTAACTTCATCTAGACCACATTTCCCTAGTTTACATATGAGAATGTCATGCAGAATTGTCAAAAGCCTTACTAAAAGCATGGTATATCACATCTACTGCTTCCCCCCATCCACTAGGTCAGTAACCCTGTCAAAGATGGAAATTAAGTTGGTTTAGCATGATTTGTTTTTGACAAATCCATGATGACTATTCCTTATAATCCTATTTTCCTCCAGGTGCTTACAAATTATTAATAATTTGCTTGTAAATCTCTTTTGATCTTGACTGTATTCCATTGTCTCAAATGAACTTTCCATCATTTGGAAGGAAGAAATCTGTTTACATTTTATCATCTTGAACCTTCTGTTTATCACATTAACCTATTATCTCCCCAGACTACAAAGGAACATTCAAATGGATCTTTCAGAATGTAATATATTCAGTAAACTTTTGATCTTTCCATTTCTCTCTCTTTCTCCATACTTTCTTTTCTCTCGTCTCCCTCTTTTCATTTGTCTTGTTTCTATGCTCTGTGAGTATCTGCGATACTTCAGTTCATATTAATCTGTTTCCCTCCTAAAACCTGTATAGTAAATGGGATTCATTCTACTGATTCAGTAGGAGTTTGATCAAAGCCAACGAGCCAAATAGATATATTTTCATAATTGTGTATATGGTGATGCAGCACCAGTTCCTGTTAGTTATGAACTAATTCACTATCCAGCAAGATGACAGTTTGGCTTGCAAGACATTTTTTGTTGATCTTTGCCATCAGCTTTTCTCTATATTTTCTTATATCTCACCATATAAAAATATGTAGCTCTGCTGAATTGGTTAGACAGTACTTCATTAATGTATAATTTCCTCAATCCCAATTAACATTTATGTAATTCAAAACAAATTTTATTTTCCATATTTTATAGTGTTAACATTGAATTCTAGAAAATCATCTACGTTGTTACAGAAGGACTTTTTAAATATATATGTACCTACAACGGGGGAAACTGCCACACATCCCAACTGTGTGGTTGACTATAAAAATAAATATTTTTTATGTCAAGCAATTATTTTCCTTTTAGAGGCAAACTGCCTTTTCTAGACCTCCTGAATTTAAAAACATTCCGCTTCCCCCCCCCCCCTACATTTAACTGCAGATGTTTAACTTACTGAGACCTAGAGATAGAGCAGATCACAGGATGATGGACATAAGTAATATGAGATCCTCTGATGACAAATGCTATCTAAGTGCAGAGTAATAGCATTTTGCATTTAGCCTAAAGCACACAACTTCATCCCTAGCACAACGGCTTATCTACACTAGAAAATTTTGATGCTTTAATTATACCAGTATAGTTAAAGCAGTAACCCCCATACCAGTGTGGATGCAGTTATCATTATAAAAGTGCTGTTATAGCTTACTCCATTTCAGGAATCAAAATAAGCTATACTGATACAACTGCATCCACACTATGGCTTTTACAGTAAAACAAAAACAAACAAAAAACCCCATGGCACTAACCAACATATTTATACCCTTATAACTCTTCTAGCACGGACCACGCCTAATTCCACTGACTTCAGCGGAATTCCACCTGGATTGAATCTGCCCTTATGTTTGAGAGACAATGAAGGGCACTGTCCTGGCTGTGTATCTCAATAAACGTGCAGGGTTGCTACAGCCACCCATGCTGGTCCCAGGATATGAGAGAGACAAGGTAAGTGAGATGACATCTTATATTGGACCAACTTCAGTTGGAGAGAGAGAGAGACAAACTCTGGCACTCCAGAGAGCTCTTTTCCCGACTTGAAGAAGAGCTCCAAAGCTTGCTTCTTGTCTCACCAACAGAAGTTGGTCCAATAAAAGGTGTTATTACCTCACACCCACCTTGTCTCCATATTAGAGAGGGAAGACCAGGCAGGGCTGCCCTGGGTAGCCAGCCAGAGTAGATTTCCTTTTCTCTTGCCCAGCTTTTCACTAAGGGCAAGGTATTACCCCAGATCCTTGCTTCCCACGCCTGCTCCATTACTCCCCCCACCCCACCTGCTTGTCTTTCCCCTTGGCCTCGATGAGCCCACTTTTCCCAGCCTCCTCCCAGGCTGCCTGCTCCCTAGTGATGTGCTAAGATTTCCATTTCCTCTCCGCCTGTTACACAGGGCGGTTGGTGGAGCTGCTGAGAGGCAGCTCTCGCTCTCTCTCCATTTTCACACAGCCCCTCACCCCCTTCGCTGTCTTTCTCCATCTCTCTCCTGCTGGACTTGGCTTTATTTGGCGCTCCCGGAAGCTGCGGTGCGTGTCTCTCTGCCGGCCTGACTGACACCAGCTCCCACGGAGGGGAGGGGAGGGAGGAGGCGGCAGCGGCCAGGGATTTTCCCCGCAGCGAGGACGCGAGCAGGGGGCTCCTCCAGCCAGGTAATTCCAGAGCAGCCCGCGGCGGAGCCCGCTGTGGAGGTGCCGCAGGAGGGCTGGGGTGGGGGCAGCCTTGCGAGGCGATCCGGAGCGGGGCGGTGTGTGTGTGTACGCGCGCGAGGCGGAGCGGCGGCCCGCGTTGCCAAGCGGCTGCTGCCTGCAGAGGACATCTTGGGGGAGGGAGGGGGGATGCTGAGGGGTGAGGTAGGGGGTTTATTGTGCCATGATCCCCAAGCAGTGCTGCCCTTGCGGGCTTCGGGGGCGGGGCTGCATAGAGACAGAGCTGCCTTTGCCTCCTCTATCTGGGTCAGCGCTGCACACTGGTGCTGCCTCCTCCACATGCTCTGGGGCGGTGGCCTGCTGCTGGTCAGGGCCCCGGCCCGCTCTTCAACTTTCGGCTCAGCCCCTGAAAAGCCCCAACATCCCCCGCCCCCAGTGAAGCCAGGCTGACAGCTGCACGCAGCACCAGAGAAGCGCTTCCAGAGAACCAGGGCTTTTATTATTACAGCTGTACCTGCACATTCTGCTTTTCAACCTCGTATTCAGCAGAGGAGGAGGGGGAAGGTGTGCGACAGCCCCTGAGAGCAGCACTGCAGGATTTGGCTTGTTGAGGGTAGATAGCCATAAGGTTTGTTGGATTAGAAACCCCACACCCGCATCACCCTGTCTGTCTTTCTAAGAGATTATCTGAAACCGTCTGGTTGTTCCTTTAGATCTGATGGTGTCAAGTGATGCCCTGCTGATTCGGACAGTGCAAGACTAAGATTGGCTACTTTTGTTCAGGAGCCAGGGCTGTTTGATGGTGGCTAGGCTTAAATTGTGCCAGGGAACACCTAGAGCCACAGAAGCAACATTTTAGGTGCCAAGAGATTTAGGTTAGTGATTAGCCTACAGGTATAGCTGCGTGGAAAGCAAAGGGTTAAAGAGCAATTTAGGCTATACTATCGAAAGGGAGAACATGTAACAGAGAGACACTACTTATAGGGATGCTACAAAACCAAAGGAGGAAGGTTTGGGGAGGGAGGGGCAAGAGAGAAGAATCAAGGAACTCAAAGCCTACACCTTGCATTTTGAAATAAATGAACATTTTAAAGGAATACTCTCGACAGATTCATTTTGCACAATAGCAGAGTAGAATTGATCATGAGCCTACCTGAAAGGCTATAAAATAAATGTTTTTTTTTTTAATGACTGGGAATTTAGAGCCATATGTTTGCAATAGACGAACAAGCTGATGGCTTATATCAAATCAGACCAAATTTAATCATAATCAGTAAAAAAAATTAAATAAAGGACTTCTGAAAAAAATGACTAATGCCTAATACAATGATAGAATATATTTAAAGAAAAAAACATTGATCTAGAGGCAGCTATATTAACAGTTGTTTAAAAAAGGGGACTACTGTGTTTTTAAAAAATGCTGCAGGATATAAAGACAAAAGTGGTGTTTGGTTCAGTGGGTACCATGCTTCATTGTTCTATGAAATCATTATCTGCAAACCATTCATATTTCAGGGAGTGAGTGGTATTTTTAAAAGTATATTGTAGATGGTGGGGGTGGTTAAAAACCCCCACAAAATTGCAAGCTGTTAAATACTGTTTCTCAAAGATGTCCTTATTGCATAAGGTATTAATACATTAGCAAAGTGAATATTTTCACATCCTAATTTTTATGCCTCAGACATATTGAAGCAGGTTTTTCTTTTGTTTACAGCTCACAGAACAGTAAAGTTTCCTTTAGCTTTTGTTTAACACTATACACTTTAAAACAAGAATTTCCTAACAAAATTGAAGCGGGGGGGAGAACAGGGGAAGCTTTTAAACAATGTAATACACCTCTACCCCGATATAATGCGACCCGATATAACACGAATTCGGATATAACGCGGTAAAGCAGTCCTCTGGGGGGGCGGGGCTGCGCACTCTGGCAGATCAAAGCAAGTTCGATATAACGCAGTTTCACCTATAACGCGGTAAGATTTTTTGGGTCCTGAGGACAGCGTTATATCGGGGTAGAGGTGTGCTATGAACAGTGCTTTTCCTATAGGGAAGCAAAGTGTGTAGAATAATATGACATTTTAGATCTTTGTTGTAATAAAATGTTACAGGGTCCTTAGAATATTTCTGTGATTCATCAACCTCTTTTCCCTCAAGAAAGTGAGCACTGCTCAGATCTAGACGGTGCACAGGCAGAACTCCAAGTGTAATGAATAAAATATGTTTTCTTTATTAAATAAAAATGAAAAAGGTGTGCATTATTTACTACAGTAGGTCTAACACATTACATGGCTTAGTCATCCATTGTAGACAATGGCAAATACTTCAGTGAAAAAAATGCTTAGTATCCTCAGTCCTATAGCTAATGGTGAGTGATCTTGATATACTAAGATACTATATTAACTAAAGTATAAACAAAGAAATGTTTGTTTACCTATGTTCATATCAGACTTCCACATTCCAAACCATAACTCACCTAAATCTCTCTTGCAAGAGCAATACTGAAAATCCTGATAGTGGCTCCAAAAGAACACTAAAATTACCATCTATACAGGACTAAATTTTATGGGAATCTGGGATTTTACCCTAAATTATCATACACTGGAGAAAGAATGTGGCCCAGTGGAGTGGGCAGGAGGACTGGAAGTTGGGAGACCCATATTTTGTTCCTGGCTTTACCACTGACTTTTAGTGTGACTTGATGCAAGTCATTTAATTTTGCTGTACTTCAGTTTACAGTCTTTAAGGAATAAGGACATTTACCCACCTTAGTAAAATGCTTTGAGATCCATAGAGAAAAAAGGCTGGCATGCCAAGTACCTTTAATGGAATGTTCATTGTGGTTTTGCGCACACTTCATTGCCTTAAAAATCACATGCAAAAAAAAAAAAAAAAAAAAGAATTTTAGTAGGTGTGTCTTAGTAAGACACTTTTATAGTAAAAATTGGGAAAATTCCTTTACTTCTCACATTTATTAGGCAAACAAAACAGTAAGTTAACCCTGACTTCCACTAAGTTTTCAGGCACGGAGATTTTATAACAAACTAAGGAAGAGACAGTTTGGCTGCATTATTCAATTTTTGAAAATTCTTTCCTCTTAATTCTAGATGTTTCTCTTGTATTTGGAATGCAAAAGGAAAGTTATTTTGTATAGCTAACTTAACAGTTATAAATTCCCATGAATGGTAACCAAAGCTGTCTAGTCTATGCCAAGAGTTCTCAAATCTTTTGGAAAACTGATAATAGTTTATCAGACTAAAGGCCCAGTCAGACTCCTATAGATATCAGTCAAGTATCAGAGGGGTAGCCGTGTTAGTCTGGATCTGTAAAAGCAGCAAAGAATCCTGTGGCACCTTATAGACTAACAGACGTTTTGCAGCATGAGCTTTCGTGGGTGAATACCCACTTCTTCAGATGCAAGTCAGTGATAGATATCAGTAGATATCAGTGAGAGCTTGTTCGGGCGCCAAGTCTTTGCATGTACCTCTAGTTCATCTATACATATTAACTTAGGCCTGGTCTACACTGAGGGGGGGTGGGATCGATCTAAGTTACGCAACTTCAGCTACATGAATAACGTAGCTGAAGTCGACGTACTTAGACCTAATCACGGCAGTGTCTTCACTGCGGTGAGTCGACTGCTGCCGCTCCCCCGTTGACTCTGCTTTTGCCTCTTGCGGCGGCGGAGTACAGGAGTCGACGGGAGAGCATTTGGGGATCAATTTATTGCGTCTAGACTAAACGCGATAAATCAACCCCTGCTGGATCGATCGCTGCCCGCCGAGCCGACGGGTAGTGTAGACATACCCTTACAGTGGCACTTGGGCTGCTGAAGACTTAGTCTCATGGTTGCAAGAGGACGTTCCATCGAGTGTTAACACACATACAAGAGAGTGACCCACTCTTGTGAGGTGTTGAGCCAGTAGCGGACGGTGATCTTCAGCATCTCAAGACTTATGCTGGCTGGAACAGTCAAGAGTACTAATTATAAAAGCCTGATGTGCAGGTACTACTGTGCATTGGGAATCACTGGCCCAATGAATAAGGTTTGTGGCCTAGTTAAAAGGTAGATAAGTGGCCAACTACATAATTGGTTAAAGTATCTGATTTAGTTCCAAGGCAGATGTTCAAATCCTATTACAGCACAGGATTTGTAATATTTCAGTCCAGTTTTTCCATCAATGTAACTATATATTAATGTGCTACTTTTCTGAAGCAAGACAAGCAATGATTCAACACATTCTGCACCTAACCACCAGTGGTTTAGGGAAAAGAACAATTCAGCCATATGAAGATTTCATGTCAATCAGAGCAACCATGTTAGAAAAGGTTAACTGTACAAATGGTCAAGTTAAACAAGACCTAATCAGGACTAACTTGGTCATTCTGGAGTTCATAATTCCACACACTGAAACTCTGACGTGGGATAAGTTGCGTACAACTCTGTCACCCTGGGATATATGCCAGTTAGTTCTCATAAACGGAATAAGGTTGAGCTTGGTCACTATTAAGAGGGAAGATCTTCAGATAGAAACCAAGGTGCTATAAGAAATGTTGTTGTTGGTAATTCAGTAGGTGGCACTCTTCATTCTGTGTCAGAAGTGAACACATGCCCCAGCATAGTTCTGGAGACACTGTGGTATTAGAGCCTTTGTCTTTGGAATGAGACATGAAAAAAGGGCCTGATTACTTGTGATCAGTAAAGATCACAGCGCTTTTTGCAAGAGTAATAATGGTACCCACCTTGTCCTAGCCCTATTCCAGACATTCTTCCAACTGCCATTTCTTTTGTAGTTTAAACAGGATATGGCAGTATTCTTCACTTGTCCTAAACTCCTGTGAGTTGTTAGACCAATGCTATATGTTACACCAGAAGTGGCTGCATTCCCATATTGAATGAAGTGCTTCCTCTGCTTATAAAGTTCAGACCTAATGTGGTCCATGAGTGATGAATTTTA
Organism: Platysternon megacephalum; assembly: GCA_003942145.1. Lineage (NCBI taxonomy): Eukaryota > Metazoa > Chordata > Testudines > Platysternidae > Platysternon > Platysternon megacephalum. Next base: position 928,177 of record QXTE01000057.1, read on the forward strand.
TAATGATGATTGGCTGAACTGACCTCATTTTCTGATTCTGAAATTTATTGGATCATGTAGTATATACATGGTAACTGTTTTCCATCCTCCTTTCTCAATCCACTAGTACCAGTTACAAAGTCTACCCTAGTTCTCTTACAGAAATGGACCAATTCTCATTAATTTAAGTCAGATTCAAATGATGTTATTCTACCTCCTTTTGCAGAAAGGCTCCTTCCCCATCCTTAAGTATTAGGATAGCAGGGGCAGGACAGAGGAGTGCCCCACGAATCCATGGTATGTTTCGCTGTGGTAGCATGAAAGAGGATTTGGGTGTGGTGGGAAGTGGGCTAAGAGAGTATGGTCAGTTAATATGCCACAGGCCTCACTTAGAACTTGATATAAATCTCTTAGACGAGAATTGGAGTCTTTCCACTGACTTTAGTGGGAGTTGAATCCGGCTTTGTGAAGGCACAGCTGATACAGCCCACGGAGTGCAGTATTAATAGCAGCAGAGTAGCTACTTACCCCTCCCTCCCTACCTCCTGAACTTGCAGGAGGATTCCTGCCTGGTTTCTCTTAAATCTTGAGTAATACTCACATACTCAGATTTGAATGGGAGAATGTGATGTGCATTCCTTTATTTAGAAAAGATTACCCATTGACAGCACATTTTGTCTGAATAAAACAAAATTGAATGAGGAATGCAGGATTTGGCAGAGTATGGACATTCTCGAGAGCTAGGGTATACTATAGAGAAACGATCAAGTTTGCCCTAAGTGGTAGTAACACCAACTTAACGGTTGCCAGTTCTGGAAGTTTTGCCTAGAGACTATTGTCTTCTTTCCTACCATGATTTTTTGTTGTTGGTGGTTACCATAATTCTGGCTGGTCAAAGAAGTGAAACACTGACCGCTTCTTTGCATTGGGGAGCATACCCTTTTAAATACAGTAACTCCTCACTTAAAGTTGTCCCGGTTAACAGTGTTTCGTTGCTGATCAATTAGGAAACATGCTCGTTTAAAGTTGTGCAATGCTCTCTTCTAACGTCTTTGGCAGCCGCCTGCTTTGTCCACTCCTTGCAGGAAGAGCAGCCCGTTTCAGCTAGCTGGTGGGGGGCTTGTAACCAAAGTGGACCGGCAGCCCCCCTATCAGCTCCCCTAAGTTCCCTGTGCTGCAGCCACCCAGCAGGCTATCAATTGCCTGGCAGTTCAGCTGTCCCTCCCCCCACTGCCATGTGCTGCTCCTGCCCTCTGCCTTGGAGCTGCTCCCAGAGACTCCTGCTTGCTGTGCAGAGGAGGAAGGGGGGGGGTCTGTCAGGGTGTCCCCCTGCCCCTGCACCCCACTTACCCCTTCTCCATATAGAGCAGGGAGGGGACACTGACAGAGAGAGACAGAGAGAGCTTGGGGCAGCAGCTGCTGTCAACTTCCTGATCCACTTAAAAAGACAATGCACTTAAGAGTGGGTCAGCTTACTTAAAGGGGCCGTGTGCATCACTCTCTCTCTCTCTCTCCCACACACAAGGTGTCTCTGTCTCCTATGCTGTCTCCCCTCCCTCGTGTTCGTGCTGCCTTGTGTGAGAGGCAGCATTAACAACAATGTGTTAACCCTTGAGGGCTCAGCCGAGTGCTAGTTCATCATTTAGCAGCAAGGCATTCCCTGGGAAATATCCCCCTCTCTTCCACCCTCTAACTTCACCACCTCAACCAAGCTTCACAATCATCATAGCTGTGAACAGTGTTAAATTGTTTGTTTAAAATGTATACTGTATGTATATCTATATAATATATAGTTTTTTGTCTGGTGAAAAAAAATGTCCCTGGAACCTAACCCCTCTATTTACATTAATACTTCTGGGGAAATTGGATTTGCTTAACATCGTTTTGCTTAAAGTCGCATTTTTCAGAAACATAACTACAACGTTAAGCGAGGAGTTACTGTAGAACAAATGTGTTTTAAAAGCACAACTTAGATAGAATTCTAATTTAGTTAAGGATTTTACCATTCAATCTTATTGGATGAGGTTGCCATACTTCACTAGCTCCAACATCAGTGGCTGTATGTAGTAGATTCTCCACAGTATATTCTCCAAGTTCAGCAGCGCAGTTTGCTTGCATACAGTAATTGGACTTGTGGCATGTAATTAAGTAGCTTGCAAGCCCTATAGAATGTTTGATTACTTGAAAAGTATTATGCTAATACATGGCAAAGGGATGCCTAAGAACACAGTATATCTATTGATGGGAAAAATACTTAAAATCTTACACTTCATTGTCACGAAGAGAAGCAAGTAAAGCCAGACAAAAGATAAGGAGAGAACTGGGAACACAGTGACATAAAAGGGAGCATAAGTGATTAGGAGGGTGTACTAGGAAATGGGTTGCCTTGGTTATTTTAACTCCATCAAATTAGCAATCCTTAATTGCTACAGTGGATCATTAAATAATGAACTTTTCTTTGTCATCACCATTGATAAAGCATTAAGAATTATTCAGCTGTGGATGGGAGTGTTTATTGTTGTTGTTTTTTTAAACAACTGGATATTCATGTGTAATTAGAGAATGAACTGCTATTTCAAGGCATACTAAATATATATGCACATACTGTATTCAAAAATGTGAATCAGTAAAATATTTCAAAGACCTCAGCACACTCAGTGTGTGCATACACAGATTCTTGAATAATTATCCTGGCATGTGCTATTGCTTACCTGTAGTTATATGAGACTAAATTAGGATGTGATAAGAAACTTAAAATGTGTTTCTAATCTTAGTCTCTGTTTTGCTGGATGGGATTATTTTTTTTTTTTTAAATGAAAGCTCTCCCAATATTTTATATATAGTCAAAATATAAAATGCCTCTTGGATTTTTTTTTAAACTTTAGTCTGTTGGACAAAACATAGGAAAGAAGAAGAGTGACAGAAAAACCAAACACACAGTAGGTAGGCTCTGCCGTACTAGTCAATTTGCATACCAACTCTATGAAGTCAAACAAAGGAAAAAAGCTTGGGGATAAGTAGGAGAAAACAAGGAAAGGTCAGGATTTTCCCTTCTCCATAGAGGTTTCTTCTGATAAAAAGGCTTTTAAGACTCAACACTGTACCTGAAGAGTGTAGCTCACAGAAAAAACCCTTTTGGATACCATCCTGTATGCCTAGAATATATTATACTAAAAAGACCCATTTTTTATTAATAGAACATCAGTTTCCATCATCTGTATCCATCAAGATACAGATATGAAAGTTCCTTTATACTTTGTACCATACTAGAACCAGTCAAAAGCTTCAAACACTGACAATTTTTTCCATTTCAAATTTTAACCAAAAAAAACCCCTCCCACACACATTTTTTGCCTAGTTTTTTCCAAGGCAGATAAAGCTAGTCAAAATGTTGGCAAAAAAATCAAAATGCTATAAAAATGCAAAAGCATTGCATTAATTTTTTTAAAAAATATTTAGAACATTTTTACAGACAGCTGTCCTCTACACTTAAATCATAGAATATCAGGGTTAGAAGGGACCTCAGGAGGTCATCTAGTCCAACCCCCTGCTCAAATCAGGACCAATCCCCAGACAGATTTTTGCCCCAGATCCCTACGTGGCCCCCTCAAGGATTGAATTTATAACCCTGCGTTTAGCAGGCCAATGCTCAAACCACTGAGCTATCCCTAGTAGCACTGTTCCTAAAACAACCTGCAGCAGGGCCAAGGACAAAATGAGAAGAAAGCTCACCAAAGGCTCAGGTTTGAGTACAAAGCCACCCTCTCTCTAGGTAGGGTTTTATTGCAGGGATTCTTGTTTAATCTAAATTGACATTAATTTGGCATGTCTCTAGCTACATTCTTTCCATGGAGTTAACATAAAAACAAAGTACTAACCATACAAGGTAGCACTTCTGTTTCTCTAACATGCCATATGTGAGCTTCTGGCAAACACACTGTCTTCTATGAGAGAAATCCCCATTTTGTCTCCTCCTTCCACTTATGCTTTATGGTGACGCAAACTCACCGCCCATACTCTTTTCCTTTTCTTCCTCCTACTCCTCTTCCCTCCCACACTTTTTAAGGTGATGAAACTAAATAGGTTCTGCTGCACTTAATTAGTCCCATTCTTCCTCTCTCCCACCCCCACCCCGTGTCTCTCTGACTGGGAATTAATCCCTAAAACCATAAGCCATTGGCTGACACAGTGGGGTCTCATTTTATGAACAACCTGAGTGTGGGGAGCAGCAAAGATTTGGGTTCCTCACCAGGCAATACCAACACACCTGTAACAATTTAAAGGAGGTTACATGTCAATTACAGGGGAAAGTAGCTATTCTTTGCATTTCAGCTTACACTGGCTGTGTTTTATGACAATTAAACTATGATTGGATGCTTCTCCAGTTTGAGAAGAATTCCAGGAACATGTTGGGATGTTTCTCCTAACTTAGTATATGCTGTACTGCTTTCTTAGCTAGCAGATGAAACAAGCCTTCCTGATATAGATTGCTACATACTACTCTAAACCTGTAATACCTTTGTGGTTGGCTTTAAGATGCTACCTTTTTAGAATACTGGAGGCTTGGTTTTTGTATAGTTTGTAGTGCAGTTCCATCTTATCAGAGAGCAAATGCATGGGCCACTATAATTTGGAGACTATGATAGTGATTTCTCCAAGCAGTACAAGGGATTTAGTCGCACAACTTCCAAATTGCATCTCATGAGGTTGCACAGGAACAACCGAGGGCAGAATTTGCCCTGCACTATCTGTAGTGTGGTGGAGATATGTGAGAAAGAAAGGACCCAGCTTGACTTTCAGATCCCAGGCTCATTTTGAAGGGGCTGGCAGCTAGGAAAAAAAATCATCTTCGTAATTTTAAACAGAGTGAGTATGGTAAGGAGTCAAAAAGACCCACTAAACATGGAACCCTATGATACTATTTTTACAGTTAATTTTCAGAGTAAAACTACACTTAAGAGAGGACCACCTTTTTTCTGTTCAAAACTGGAATCTTTGCTCTTCTGATTGTCATCATATTTTTTCACTTTTTTATTTTCTTATGTCACTGTGCTACTTACCCTCATGGACTCATTATAGCTTGTTTCTACTTGAGACAAAGCAATATGGTTTTCTCCCGTCAACCATACAGAATGATGGCAGGAGCAGGCCCATTTGTGCTGCTCTTTCTTTGTCTGCTAGGTTGGCAAATATTTGAGATGAAGAGTGTCAAGAGAAGTTATTCTGCAGTTTTGTTCTTTCCTAGGTTACAGACATAAGTATATTTGTAGGTAGAGGTCAGATGGGGGTAGTGGAAGGAATGGTGATTCTGTTTTAAGGTCTGCCTATAAAATATGCTCTTCCCATGTCTCCATAGGCTGTGCTAGGCTCCTTGGGCTTGGAGAAAAAATAAATGGTGACCCCTCGCCAACACCACCCACTCGTGACACCAAAATGAGATATCACAGTAAATTGTGCAGGTCTATGATCCCCCTCTCCTTTCTTACATGCATGAAATAGTTAACAGTGTTGGTATTTAATTATCATCATTGGGCATCTGAGTTAACATCCTAGTGAGCACCTTTCAGAGATATTGTTCCAGGCTTTTTCCAGGCTCAGGTAGGCTATGTCTTTACTGGGAAGAAAAAGAAAGCTGTGTTTTTTACATCAGATAGTTGTGTTGGCTTAGACTGTAGATGGTCCTTATTTCAAGATGATGGGTCAGCCTAACCTTACTTTAGAGTATTTTACAACTTAACTTTTAGACCTTAGCACATGAGATTTGTGTAGAATGTGGAAGGAAGAGAGTCTGTAGGTTTTTTTAGGGGTAAACAATACTCATTTTAAGAAAAAGTTCTTATGTTTTCACAAAATCTTGCACATTGTGGAATCTCTTGTGGTGCCATCTATCTTATTTCATTCAGACAAAATACCCGGTATTTTAAAAAAACAAACAATTTTTGGAATGTTTATGACCAACTCACTCACTGAATATGCAGATTAAATTTTGCAAAAAGAACAATGTACACATCTATTGTAGGCAGGTTGAGTTCCCCCCCTGCACCTAGCACAGTCCACACGCACAGTGGATCTAGTCCAAGCTTACCCATGTCCAAGGATTTGCCTTTATTGCTAACATAAATAAGAACAAAATATAAATCTCAACCAACACTTTTTCCTGAAAATGTCTGTTCCTAGGGTTTTTCCCTGTAGAATCCACTGGCTTTGCTTCTAGTTCCTTGTTCCCCAGTCATGCACAAACCTTATTAAACTACTAAGGTTGAGCTAAAAGGACCCATTAGCCTGACAGCCAAGGTGAATCAGCAGAAGAGCTCTGCATATCTATGTAGGATCCTAATACCCTGGTACATCTTTTTAAAAAATTAAAAAGATGTAGTAATAATAATGATAAACCCTCTTTGCATATTTGGCTATCTAATAATAGTACTTTAGACACTCTCCCCACAGTATGGGGACCAGTAAGTAGCACAATGGTGTTTGTTCTGGTTGCTAGTGTAGCTTAATAATATGTACTTTGTTGGAATCTAGTATTACACATGTGGTATCTCTGAGGGATTAACACTTTTAGCAATTATGTTTATTAGGAAATAACACACGCATACCCTGGATGTCACTTACTAGGATAAAATGTTCACAACCTTAAATGGAACATGTGTGCATGAAACCTGTTAAGTAAATGATGAAGGGGGAGGGGTTCCATGCTTTGAAACCTAGCTGTTTATTTGATTTGTTCACATCATGTACTTTTAGAAGGGAAAGAAGACAACACTAACTGATGAGAGGTCAGATCTTAAAGAAGCAAATACAAGACCGTCTTGGTTTCTTGACTTGAATCTGTATAGTCATTAGTAAAAACAACCAAGACAGAATCTTACCACAGTATATACAATGATTGGAAAGATCTAGGAAATCCAAGGAGAGAATGTACATTCACAACCCAACTTTTAGTCCAGACTTAACTGTGTTCCATATTGTATCTGTAAATAGCAGGTACAAATGATTGCAGGCACAACCTTATGCCAACAATTATTTACAACTATATTTCAGTCACTTGGATAAGTACCTAATTTGCAGGTGCCGTCAGGCTGTGCAAGTAACCAAAATTGCACTGACAGTCATTTGTACCTGTCAGTTGGAGATGTAAAAATAGAGACCACTTTTGGAAACCCATCCCTTAAAATATAACAAATTTACTGGGGAGGAGAGAGGAGATTGTTTTTCTAATGTTGCGATGATGCAAGCTAAGTAGTTTTTATAAGGGAGATCAGTAAACCTGTCCTTATCCTAGAAATTGATGAAAGTTAAAATCACCAAAAACTACAGAAGAATGATAGTGCTGTAAAACCCATGCTCATATGCAAATGTCTAACATTGCTTTTGTCTTTCAGAATGGCGGAGACACAGGTGTTGATGGAGAGGCTGGAAAAAGCCGTAATTCGACTTGAATCATTGTTTTCAGATTCACACAGATCAATGGAGTATGGAGCTGTAAATGGAGTCAATGGAGGTATGAGTGGCTCTTTCAAGAACTGCATGCCTTTTTTTGGAATGCCAGATATATAGCTTGTAAGTGGAGCATGTTTTTTGTTCCAAGAGAGAAAGAACAATCCCAGCCCCTTGAGAGCTGCACATTAGCAGAAAGCAGTTTTTTTCTTTTTGTAGACTCAGTTGGAAAATGTCAGGAGGCAACCTTAATCTTAATCATAATCATACATTAGCATGCCCTAGAAAATTCAAGATTTGAACTAGTCTTTAATATATAGTCCATATTTCAAGCTTTATTGCTCTTTCTGTTTTACTGTTTATATTGTTACAGAGCACTCACCAGTTGAAAATGTCTGCTGAGGCTAATTAGCAGAAGACATGAGTGTTTATGAAAAGTCACAACATACATTTTACTGAAGAAATCAGCAATCGGGATTTATTTTCCAGCTCCTGAATTGAATTTCACTGTGCGGAAACACTGCATTTAATAGCTTGATCCCCTTAATCACAGCTGAACTTGTTCATAAACATTTGCTCACTAATCGCTGCCACCATCGCAGCATTGGACTTATTTTACAGTCTCTTTCATCCTCTGCCCCCAGAAGTGAATCTCCAAAGCCCTGGAATTTGGAACAGAGGAAGGAAGGCTGGGATCACAATCTACCCACGCTTGTCTGTACCATGTTGCCAAGCCATACTTACTCACACTGTGCAGATCTTAAGTTAGACTTTTGGTTGTCCTTGACATTTCCAGGTTAAGCAAAACTGCATGAGTGAATAGTCAGACAAGAACCCATGAGCCACACAGAAGCTGGGAAAATAAGTAACTATTAAGAACTATGTATTTTCAAAACATAGGCTCTAATCCTGCAATGAGCTCCATGCGGGGAAGACCCCTGCATCCACAGAAAGCTCACTGCAGGATTGGAGCCATTGTTACTAAGGTCCCTGTTCTGATTATTTTAATTGCAAAGCCACATCTACCCATTACATTTGCACAACCCTGTGCCTATGGGGCCAGCTACATCAGATGGGGGATTCACCACTGGGGAAAGTGCTGCTTTTAAATCCTGGCTGGGCTGCACAGGAACTCAACCAGCAAAGCCTGTCTGTGAGAGGTTGTAAATCAACACATCTCCCAGCTGCTCTGGCCCTGCCTGTTCTGGAGGCTGCATCTGTCAGTCCCAAGTTTCCTGGAGGAGCAGGGGCTAAAGGATGTTCCCTGTATAGCACTCCTGCCACAGGCAATTACCACAGATGTGAGCCCAGAACCTAGGCTGTGCTGACAGAGTGCATAGAGCCCACATCATGTGCAGTCAGGGGCGGCTCTAGCTTTTTTGCCGCCCCAAGCACGGCAGGCAGGCGGCTTTCGGCGGTGCGCCTGTGGGAGGTCCCCAGTCCCGCGGATTCGGCGTACCCGCCGCCGAATTGCCACCAAATCCATGGGACCGGCGGACCTCCTGCAGGCAAGCCGCCGAAGGCTGCCTGACTGCCGCCCTCACAGGGACCGGCAGGGCGCCCCCCACAGCTTGCCGCCCCAGGCACGCGCTTGGAGTGCTGGTGCCTGGAGCCGCCTCTGTGTGCAGTGTCACACTCAAGCAATCCATGAGTTTGGAGAGATGGTATCAGTTCTAGCCATAGTGTTCATTTTAGGCCATTGTTATGTGTGTGGTGCCATGAGCACAGCTATACGTTATATGCCTGTGATGGTATGTTTCAGGGCAGGTTCTCACATTCCAAGTAATCTCTATGGCTAAACATGATGGCCCAAGTTCCTCACCAGGGATGAATGTGGCTCAGTAACATGACACAGAGAGTTCCCCGTCTGTATTTATTCACGCCACTTTCCTTAATGGTGTCCCTCAAAGATGGAGGCTCTGGGCATACCGTGTTTTAAGCCACGTTATCGCTCAATAGTCTTAGAGCTTTACAGTTGCACCTGTCTTATAGGAAGGGAGTGTCTTTATTTCCTTTAAAACAGGAACTCATGTAAAAGAGTATATGTTCTTTCATAGCAATGACCCAAATAATTTACCATTGCTTACTTCAGAATATGTGTGTGATCAGTTAGGCTCCAATGTATATTGTACTCCATCTTAGTTGGTTAATATTTTTATCATACATGGCACGGGGGAGAAGAGTACACATTTTGGTCCTGAAGATCATGGTGGCAGGCTTGCAGGAAAAACATGGTGTTTCTGAATTACAGAGAGGTCCACAGCAAACTCTAGGATATGGTCTCAGAAATCAGCAGCTTTGCTTCCTAAAAATAGGTGTAGCTGTGTTCTGACTTTCTACAGTGTTAGTGCAGTTGATGGGCTGCTCTTTGAGTCTCTGTGCTCCAAAATAAAAGCTTAAAATGAGTGTCTTGGAGACTGGCATGGATTTTTACAAAGAATATAAATGGGCTTTGGAAAACATTTTCTTCTCCACCATAAAAAACTTTGTGCGGTAGGTCCCACAAGAAATTTACACATAAACATTTCAAATGGATGAAAGCCCAGAAATTCCTTAGAATTAAAGGTGAGAGGAAAAGTAAGTGACATAAGGAGAAGAGGACAGCCTAGGCATTCCATCAAGCAGCTTAAGCACAGAACGCTAAACACAGGCAATTCCAAGTCCTCATTGTAAAAGCTAGTGTTTTCTGTCAAAGGGCCAGAATGCTGTTACTGCAAAAGGAGCTTTCAGGGTTATTAATCAGGGTTCTGCAGTAGTGCAGTGCCCACTGGTTAAGACAGCATTGGGCAAAGCCTGGTGTCCCTTCAGAACAGGCTTTACTTTTTACCAAGTAGAGGGGAAGCTCAGGGAGAGAGGAAGGAGAGAATTTTGACCCTGATTCTGCAAAGCACTTGAGTGGCTTAAATTTACACATGTGCTGGATGAGGGCCATAGAGAGAATATATCTCCATAGAGAGGATATATAGACGGCATATCAAGGAGCGAAAAAGGGACTGGAAAATATCCAAGAAAAGATTACTTTCTCTGGCTTAAATGATATATAAGGCTATTCAGAAAGCCAGTTTGGTGTAAGAAACTGATTCTTACCTGGGTTTTCCAATAGTCAAGACAATCCACGTCCAGTTTAAATAGAATCCATTGTATCAGGATACAGTAGTATACTCTATATGAAAAATCATGCTTGTACTAATCAGCGTGGTATGTTAAAGGTCATATAGTCATTGAGATTAATGATTTAGTAAAGTTAGATTTTTTTCCAGTGACTGGAGGAGCTTTTATCATTAATGGAATTTGCAGTTTTGCAAACTCAGACAATGAAACAAGGAGATTCCAATGCTGTGCTTCAGTATACTGATTGCTTAGGAACTGGTTTCCTCATATCATAGAATTGCACTATTGCCATATTGAAGACCCATCTTCCTAGAAACTGACTTATTGTTTTTTAATGTCTGCCAAACAAATTATAAAGCTTCAGGAATGGGTGTGTGGAATAAATATAGCAGTGGTTCAGTACAGATTCCTTTAGGAGGATGACACTTGTTTTATGTATATTAATAGCACTGTGTTAATAAAAAGGTCTAAATCATGCTTATCTGGCCATTCTGACTTTGCAATATTGAAGAATATTTATTTTAGCACCTGTTATTTTAGCACAAAGGCAGCTAGCCACATACAGTATATAGATTACATTATTTTCACGTGGCTAGCCAGGTTCCGCTGGGAGCAATATTGTTTGGTTGTTGCTGGAAATAATGGTTATGCATTAATTTTTACTGATTTTACAAGTCAATGAATATGGCAAAATATTACAACATTTTTTCCCCATTTTTACAGTATTTTTCCCTCCAGCAGCAAAGGACAGTATTACAAATTACTGACTTTATGAACCGGTTGTAATGAAATGCCTTTCTCCCAAAGGTGTAGCACCGTACGTAGAAGCCTTTGACAGACTGTTAAATGGGAGTGTGGCTGAGTTTCTCAGGAATAGCAAGATCCTTGAAGGTGATGTGAAGATACATGTGAGTATTTTCCCATTTCCCCCCAATATAACTATGGTTGTCTCTAAATACACAAAACCTCCTCTACCAGTCTTGATTGTGGAGAGGGCGATGGAATTCTCATTGCTGTTGCTTTAATTATTATTAGTAGTAGTTCCCAGAGATCTCAATCAGATAGAACTGCATTGTGCTAGTGGTTGTATGAACACAAAATATGATACAGTCCCTGTCCCAAAGAGTTTACAATCCAAGGCACTAATGTAGAAAAAAAACCACCTTACACATATGCGCTAGCATACACAGTATGAGTAGTCCCATTGCATACAGTTCAGCAAGAGCATGAATATTTGCAGGATTGGGGCCAAATTAAAGACAAGGTGCAACAAATGAGTAAAAAGCAATATGAAGTAAGGAGGATCCAGCACCAGTAAGATCACATGAGTACAGAGGGTATTAATGTGCACAACTCAGTTCCAGATCTTAAGTTTTTGGGTTTTTTTTTATTTTAATCCTTATCTACTTTCTTTATTTTCAGGACTTTTGCCTATTTTGTTTTAAATTATTAAATTGTTTTTAATCTGCCCAATATTTTATATCTATGCCTGTTTCTTTTTTCTTTTGCAATACATTTTGTAATAAGGAATTTTTATAAAGGCAAAGTTAGTTCACATTGAATGTGGTCATGTTATGTGCTGACACCTCCCTTTTGTGATCTGGGTTGTTTGTTTTTTTAAACTGTCTTTTCTAAAATTCAGTGACAATATACTCCCATTTATCTGAACCCTATTATCTGAACCTCCACATTATCTTAATCCCTCCTGGTCCCCCAGCATGAAAAGCATAACTCTCTGTAGCATGTATTTCATGCTGGGGGACAAGGAAGGGATTCGGATAATGAGGAGGTTCTGATAACAGCACAGAGACCCCTGGCCATGACTGCGAGGAGGAGCAGGAGGAGGAGCCCCCAGGCATGCTGCTCATGGGAGTGAGGGGAGCCCTCTGCAGCCCTGCTGTCATGGGAGTGAGTGAGCAGCGCTGCAGAGGGCTCCCTGTGTAGCTGCAGGGTCAGTGACACCTGAGCCCTGTAGGCACAAGGTACAGGGAAGGCTGTGGTCCTGGCAGGGCAGAGCAGAGTCCTGTATGGGGATCTCTGCTGTGCCCCACCAAGACCGCAGCCTCCCTCCCTCACCTTGCACCTGCAGGGATCAAGTGTCACCGGCCGTGGCAGTTCAGGGAGCTCCCGGCCCTGGGGGAGACCACCCTGCTGCCGAATGACTGAATGGCTCCTGCCCTCGATTATCTGAACTCCCAATTACTGAGATAAAATCTGTGTCCCCCACGCTGTTTGGATAATCAGGAGTATACTGTATTTAGAGGGACAAAGGATGGATTCATCTGATCACAGCTTGCAACATCCTGTCTATCCTGGTAATGTCATAAAGCTACATGCAAATGGGGGGCTCATCGCTCAAAGTCAGTTAGCTGATCTGAATTGGGGGTGAAAGAATGTCAGGGATTTTCCCTCATCTCCATAGAGCTGTGCGTCCATGCCTTTCCCCGTATGAATTAATCCTTGCCTAATTCATTGCTGCTGCTACTCTACGGCTACGTCCACACTACCCGCCCGGATCGGCGGGTAGCCATCGATATATCGGGGATCGATATATCGCGTCTCGTCTGGACGCGATATATCGATCCCCGAACGCGCTCCCTTCGACTCCGGAACTCCAGTAGGGCGAGCGGAGGTAGCGGAGTCGACGTGGGAGCCGCGGCCGTCGATCCTGCGCCGCGAGGACGCGAGGTAAGTCGCGGTACTTCGAAGTAAGATACTTCGACTTCAGCTACGCTATTCTTGTAGCTGAAGTCGCGTATCTTACTTCGACATCCCCCCCTAGTGTGGACCAGGCCTAAGACACAAACCCTGCAGCAAGGAAAACATGCAGCCTCCACTGAGTTTGCAAAGCAAGGGTGTCTACTTTACCCTCACCTTAGTGGCTGAGAGCATCACCTTCAAAAGACCCTTGCACCCAGTCTGCTCGAGGATCAAGAGTTCTGAGGTTGCTCTCTGAACTGGGTCTCTTGTATGGTTTTATACATTATTGTCCAATAGGGTTAGAGTGCCTCGGTCAAGAAGCTCTAGCATATTGGAATGGGTCAGGAGATCAGGTGGATCCAGAGTCTGACAGTCTTTAGAAATTGCTGCAAAACTTTGCTCTTTGAAAAAGCCTTCCTACCATAAGAATGACACTCCCAACACTTCTAGCTTGAAGCCCTTACCAGCAAAAAATAAAACAAAACAAGAAAAAAAGGGAGGGGACTCCTAGGTGCTATGGGAATACAAATTATTAAATAATAAAATATTTTTTAAAAACAAAAACCAGGCCCTAAGCAGAGATTTGACCTCAAAAATAGAGAAGTGCCAGAGCCACCATGAAGTTCACTATGAACTTCACTATTGCAATTGATGGGCAGCAGTATAAAACCCCATGATAAATAGGAAAACTTAGTATTGCATCCTAACAAACAAACAAAACAATGACATGGGCTAATTTACATATGGAATCCCAAATCTCCTCTATGGTAATGGGTACACTGCAAATCCAGCCACAGAACTCTGCTAATTGAGTAAATCCACTCTAATCTGGCCACCATTTGACATACACAATTTAGTCCACTTAAAAGAATACTTAAATGAAAAGATTTAATCTTCCTGAATGTGTGGGCAGTGCTGGCATATTGTGGGTGCTACTGGAATACAAATACAGTAATAATAAAGAGTGTTTGTTCAGAGCTACAGAAACTATTAGCAAGTTTCCATCATATAAAGAAAATGGGATTCTGTTTGTAACCTATTAAAATATTCTGAAATTTTAGTCTCTGAATTTACAACATGAAATGCAGACCATAGTTCCCTTATGTTTCTACTTGCTGCTTCAACAACATCTGTGCTTTACCTTAACAAGCAGAACGAGGAGTGTTTTTCTTCTGGGTGTCTTATAGACCATGTGTCCTAAGCATTATGCTTGCAGCTGCTGTCTCTTTCACATAATGAGCTGAAGGGAAGGTTGTATTTTGTTTCAAAAAACACCTGTTGCCTAGAAAACCTCACATACCTGATTGATCAGGATGGTAATATGAGAGAGAGCTCATAGGGGAAGTTATATTATGCTAAAGAAATAAGGGATTTAACGTGATGCATTTCATGTTGATTGCTGTAAGAACGGTGTGGTTTGTGTTTCTGATGAAAGGAAGAGTGCAGCTACATCTAACGTCCGCTGCAATGCCCCACTCCTATGTGTTTCTGAGCTTACTGTATGCTAGTCTTTGGAAAGAGAACAAAATAAAAAAAGAGGACTGATAACTAGCTTTTGTAAGCCGTGCTGAACATAACAGCGCAGTGGATTTCAGAAAGATTAGTTCACTAAAGAAGAGTTCAGCATAGACCCAAGCCAATTAGTAGTAGAATGGTTTTGAATTCAAACTATAGCATGTCTAGTGATGATTATTTTGGGAGGTCAACTGCATTAAAATAGCTAACCACATTAAAAACCAAAAGCGAGGATTTTTGTATAGCCTATTGAAAACAAGCTATAATAAACGTTTACGGCCAGATCTTTGGCCTTGCTGTGCCCCTGTGGTGATGCATATTGGCCACAAAACTAGTGTAACTGTCTATCTGGGTATTTAATCCATGCCTCTCAGAACCCCTGACATAGTGAGGCTGCTCTAACTTGAGCCCAAGGATGAAAAGGTCCAAGGAATCAGGGGAGTGCAAAGGTGGCCTCCTGGTTTAAATTGCACCCGTGGGGATATTCCAGCAGCCACAGATAGCCGGAGCAGAGGGGCATCAGCTACATCCCCTTTTGCTTGGCCATATCCCCTCCTCCCAGGACTGCGATGAGGGTGACAAAGAGACAGCTATGCCAGATCTGTTCTACCTAGTGATTCTGTTACATTGAGGAGACTGGTCAAGCAGTACAAAGGGGCCGAGAACCTGGCTTTGTCAAGTGTTCAGTATGAGTCAGTTTATGTTGGTTATGTGGGAGTCTGATATCACAGGCTACGGGATGCTTTGGCTCAAGCAAGTTAGAATAATGATGTACAAGATAAGATGTACAATGTAATGATAAGAATAGAACAGACAAGTAGAGAAGTCTTCTGAGGTAAGGTGTGCATACCGTAAGATTGGCATATGACAATATTTTGTAGGACACATGATGGAAAAGAATTACAGCCTCCTTCTCAAACACATTGTATGATACGTGTTACTGTATTCAAAGAATTGGTTATCTGGTTAACTCTAATCATAGTTCCCTTTCCTCACATTCCAACTTATTTAGTCCATAGAGGAAAAGGTTACTGGTCTCTCTTCACTTCCAGGTTCTACTGTTTCTGCCAGAGAAACAGTCTGCAGTCCCTGGTGGCACAAAGTGTATCTGAAAAGTGGCTGCAGTGTCTCAAGACACTTCCTCCTCCCTCCCCCCCCCCCCCCCCCCCCCCCCCCACTCCAGCAGAGGTCCTGGAGCCATCCTGGAAGAGGCATGGAGTATGCCCACAGGCTGTGCTGATTTAGCCAATCCTTTGAGCAGCCTCTGCTTGTAGGGCTCCTATGGAGCCCTGGCTGTCCTTCAAAGATGCCTTCCCTTAGCAGTACCCCTGGGATGAAGCTGTCCCTGCTGGCACGCAGGGGAGGGGAGGGGAGGATTTTTATACATACATACACCAGCAGAAATTAATCAACCCCCCTGTATATTGTGTGTGACATTTAAATTGGGTTTCTATGTAGTTTCTTGAGAAGAAAGATCTTGGAGTCCTTATGGATGGTCCTCTGAAAACATCCACTTCATGTGCAGTGGCAGCCAAAAAAGCTACCAATGTTAGTAACTGTTAGGAAAGGGATAAATAATAAGACAGAAAATATCATAATGCCTCTATAAAAATCCATGGTACACCCACATCTTGAATACTGCATGCAGTTCTGGTTGCCTCATCTCAAAAAAGATCTATTAGAATTGGAAAAGGTACAGAGAAGGGCAACAAAAATGATTATGGATATGGAACAGTTTTCGTATGAGGAGAGATTACAAAGACTGGAACTGTTCAGTTTGGAAAAGGGACGATGAAGGGGATACATATCCAAGGTCTATAAAATCATGAATGGCATGGAGAAGATGAATCAGGAAGTGTTATTTACTCCACATCACACAAGAACTAGGGGTCATCCAATGAAATTAATAGACAGAAGGTTTAAAACAAACAAAAGGAAGTACTTCTTCACACAACACAGAGTCAGCCTGTGAAACTTGTTGCCAAGGGGTGTTGTGAAGGCCAAAACTATAATGGGATTCAAAAAAGAATTAGATAAGTTTATAGAGGATAGGTCCATCAATGGCAGTTAGCTAAGATAGTCAGTGATGCAACCCCATGCCCTAGGTGTCCCTAGCCTTTGACTGCCAGAAGCTAGGAGTGGACGATGGGATGGATCACTCGATGATGGCCTGTTCTGTTCATTCCCTCTGAAGCACCTGGCATTGGCCACCGTCGGAAGACAGGATACTGGGCTAGATTGACCATTGGTCTGATCCAGTATAGCCGTTCTTATGTTCTAGGAAGGTCTTGTAGTTAAGACACTGGCCTGGGACTTAGGAGATCTGGGTGCAGTTCCTAGCTCTGCCACAGACTTTCTGTGTGACCTTGGGTAAGTCACTTAGGCCCAGATTCTCAAAGGTATTGAGGTGCCTAACTCCCAATAAAAATAAATGGGAGTTAGGTGCCTACATACCTTTGAGGATCTGGGCCTTAATCTCTGTTCCTCATCTGTAAAATGGGGATAATAATCCTTCTCCCCCACATACTTTCTCTATTTAGATTTTAAACGGTTCAGGCAGGGACTCTCTCTTGCTTTGCATATACACAGCACTTAGCACAATGGGTCCCCAATCTCAATAGAGGCTGCTAAGCACTACTGTAACGCAAATCATCATAGGCGCCAACTCTGTGGGTGCTCCAGGGCTGGAGCACCCATGGAAAAAATTAGTGGGTGCTCAGCACCCACTAGCAGCCAGCTCTCCCTTTACCCTCAGCACCTCCCGTCCGCCGGCAGCCCTGCCAATCAACTCCTCCCCCTCTCTCCCAGCACCACCTGCCGCCATTATCAGCTGTTCCACGGCGTGCAGGAGGTGCTGGCGGGGAGGAGCGGGGACAAGGCGTGCTTGGGGGAGGGGGCGGGACTGGGCGAGAAGACGTGGGGTGGGGTGGGGCCTTGGGGGAAGGGGTGGAGTGGGGGCAGGAAGAGGTGGGGTGGGAGCTTGGGAGGAAGGAGTGGAGTAGAGTGGAGTGAGGGCAGGGCCTGGGCTGAACGGAGGTTGAGCACCCCCAGGCAGAGGGAAAAGCTGGTGCCTGTGCAAATCATTAATGATGGAATCTCATGTCAGTGTCCACGTACCAGGATTCAGCAAATGCTATAGATGAACATGTACATGTGAGGTCAGACTAATGTGAGAAACATGGTTATGTGGGAGACAAACAAGATTGTCCATGATCTTTGCAGGCTGTTGTATCCTTGCTTTGTGCTGTTCACATTTTTCACAGAAGGTATTAATGCGCCTTGCTTCAAAGCAGTTAATGGTGACATTACATATCTGCAGCCACCTTGCTGTGTCATGGGCTGTTGCTTCCCAGTTGTTGGAATCAACCTGATATACTTTCACGTTTGACTTCAGTGGGTATTTATATCATTTCTATTGGCCACCACAAGAACAGGTACCTTGCATTAGATGACCATAAAATATGGCCCTAAATATTCTCAAGTTGGCAATGGAACGAGATGCTCAGACTAACGCAGCTGAGCGTTTATGAGCATGCTTTGAATGCCAGACATCTGACAATGATTCAGGATTTTGATATTGGGAATCTTGCCCCACAATTTGCAAATGGACCAAACACAGCACATGTGGAAGTGATCAAATTTCCAAATTATTAATAATAATTAGACTAGGGGAAGGTAACTTTCTTTTTCTTCATATTGGTAACTACAGTAGCGGCGCCAGCTCTTCCGGCGCCCTAGACGGCGGAAGGTCCCGCCCCCGAAATGCCGCCCCCAACAGCGGCGGCGGAAGGTCCCGCCCCCAAATTTCTACGGGCGGCCGGGGCGCCGGCGCCCCCAAAATAGCAGTGCCCTAGGCGACCGCCTAGGTCACCTAATGGGTTGCGCCGGCCCTGGGTAACTACTATAAACAAAATAAGTAATAATCTACATCTGTTCATGACAAGCATTTTACTGAAAGATATAACACTGCTTGTACTCAAATCATCTGTCCTTTACAGGGAGATATGTAGAAGTAGACAATGGACCTTCATGGTCATGATTTTTCAACAAGATCTCCTCTCTATGATGGGCAGAAAACACTGTTACAATTTATATTGCCTAATTTAACCACGCACTATCAAACCTATTATTTGGCTGATTCCTCATTAACAAGGCAATGTGCTTACAGGGCAGCAGAATGCACACGTGTACTCTCATGTTGATCTTGCTTTGCCCACAGGCTGTGTGGTTTCAGGCATTGTGCTAAAAGTTGAGTCAGGACTCAAAGTAGAGAATGATGTCAGTCTGCCCAATGAGAAGCATGCAGTGGGGCTGTCTCTCAGCTGTTGAAAGTAGCCCACGAAAGCTTATGCTCAAATAAATTTGTTAGTCTCTAAGGTGCCACAAGTACTCCTGTTCTTTTTGCGGATACAGACTAACATGGCTGCTACTCTGAAACTAGATAGAACAGTTTTCAGGGTAGGGAAACAACACAGCAAAAGAAAAAATAATGAAGCAAAAATATTTTAAAAATATCTAAAATACACTTTCATAAAATAAAGAGAAAATTAAATAAAAAATAGTCTTAATGTAATGTTGATTGAAAAAAAATAAATATTAAAAAAAGCCAGAAATTCTCAAAGTTAAAGTTGCTTTAGTAATCCTGACTTAGCTATATTGCACATCCTATATCTGTACCATAAAATATTACATAATATAAATTTAAATCTTAATGTGTTACTGGTTAAGAAGACAGACAGGAATACAAGATACTACATATGTGCAATGTGACCAAATTACCAATGCAATACCAACATTAACATTTGGAATTTCCTGACTTTTGATTGCCTGGAAACAGCTCCCATGGAAGTCAATCAGAATCTTTCTGTTGATTTTAATAGCAAATTGGATTGGGTTCTTTGTTTCTTAACCTTAATGTGCAGTAATGCCAGCTTTATCGTAAAAAGGAGGAGAAAAAAAGTCCAACAGACACTGCTTAAAATCTTGGGAAATGGTGCCCAGCATGCCTAGCTGTGCATTGTTGGCACCAGAAGCATGCACCTGTAAGTTTTAAGGGGGAAAAAATTCTACTGGGAGTTCTCAAGATGGCATTTAAGTCAAGTCAGAACATTAAGAACCCAAAACCAAAAATAGTCAATCTATCAACAATTCTATACAACAACCTGCTTCCTTAGGCTTGGATTCTGCATAAATTTACACACATGCTTAAGCATGTACATTGTCCCACTGAAACCACTGGGACTGCTTGAGGGAGGCAGTAAAGTTAAACACATGCATAAGCATTTGCAGGATCACGACCTTAAACTGTAAGCCTCTCAGGGCAGGGACAGTGTCTTCTTCTGTGTTTGTACAGCACTGGATATTGTGGGATCCTTATCTCAAAATGGATATTGACAAAATAGGGAAGGTTCAGACAGAGGCAGATTAAGGTTTTGTGGAGCCCTGACCAGAGCAAGTGGAGGGGCCCTCCCAATGGTTCCGCCCCCGTTCCGCTCCTTCTGCTTGTGGCCCCGCCCCTGGCCCCACACCATTCTGCCCCGCCCACTGCGGCCCCTGTTTGCTCCTTTCTGCCACCCCCCACTGTGGCCCCAAGACTGGAGAAGCTCTGTTCCCCCGCCACGGCCCTGGGGCCGCAGTGGGGAGTGAGAACTCCCCCAGCCCTGAGGCTGTGGCAGGGAGTCAGAGCTCCTCCATCCTGGGGCTGCAGCCAGGGTCTGGGTGCTGGGCGTTTCTTCTGCCGGGGATTAGGGTCGGGGTGTTGGGGCTTCCCCTGCCCCGTCCGCCCTGTGGTATCTGCTGGAGTCCGGGCACTGTGGCTTCCCCCACCACCTTGTGCTTCTGCCAGAGAGTGGGGTTGGGGCATGGGGGCTTCCCCCGCCGCGCCTGGTGCTGTTGCAAGGGTTCCGGGCTTCTTCCGCCCCACGGCAGATGTCTGCTGGGGTGGGGCGACCATTTTCCAGGGCCCTCCAATTGGCTGGAGCCCTTGGACACGGGCCCTGTCGGCCTGTTGGTTAATCCACCACTGGGTTCAGAAAAGAGTTACAAGAATGATTTGAGATCTGAAAAATCTGCTTTACAATAAGAGATTAAAGAAGCTTCATCTGTGTAGTTTATCCAAGAGAAGGTTAAGAGGTGACTGGAAGCTGAAGTAGACAAATTCAGACTAGAAAGAAGGTGCAGGTAACAGTGAGGGTAATTAACCCTGGAAAAATTTAGGAGGGATGTAGTGGATTTTCAGTCACTTGAAGTCTCTAAATCAACATTTGAACTTTCAAATTTCAGCAATTTTTGAGGTATCTCTTATGATAAAAATTGGGGGTGAGAATAGAAAATAATGTTGTTGAGTTTTTTTTGTAAGTCCCAAAACAGCTGAACATAATCAGCTTCAGTTTAAAACAAACATCTTCTGTGCAGAAACCAAGCATGTAAAATATTAGCCCATAAGAAGAATTTTGGGGGAAGTCACAAGTGAGTAAAAATAGGGGTTGAGTGGGATTATGGTGTTATAACTTGAGCCTTTTCTGCATTCTTAATTCTAGAGGTGGCATCCTCAACCCTGCTCTGTCTCCTTTTTGCTGGTTAAAGGGCCTGAGTGTCATAAAGGGGTCCTAAAAGCCCTGGTTGCAGCTGGGGGAGGGTTCCTTTGGCACACGCACTGCAGAAGACAGCTGTAGGGTTGCCTTCCAAGGAGCCCATTCTAAGCCCCAGGATAGGGGGCTTGTCAAGGGTGGCACTGCAGCAGGCAGACTCTGGAGGTTCACAGCCATTAGGACAACGGTTCCCAAACCTTTTCCCTGCATGACCCCATTTTCAATGTATTGTTTCCTATGACCCCAGACAGTCTGAAGGGTGCCATTTTAAAGCAGTGTCCTTGAACAGCATCACCTTGTAGGTGCAAGATCAGGCTGCATGGAGGATGCCATTTTGTTCTACGCACCAATGGTGTCCACCATGGAGTGTGATCTCGCATACACCATGCATACGAGGTCATGCTGTACGGAGGATTCCATTTTACAATCCCGCGCACTCAGGATTGCTAATGGAGCGACCCCACTAGAGGTCACGGCCCATAGTTTGGGAGCCACTGCAGTAGGGCAATCCTCCTTAAAGCTCTCCTTTGCTGTGATGCCTGTAAAAAATAAATTGACAATGGTGAGGCTGCTTCGTGTTCTGAGACCACTGCATATCATGCTGACCAATACTGTCTCATTGTTTCCTTGCACTCCCCTATCTGTCTGCATGTACCTATTGCTTGTTTCTTGTCTTATACTTAGATTATAAATTCCTTGGGGCATCTTTTTTTCCCTGTGTTTGTACAGCGCCTAGCGTAGTGGGGTCCTTGTCCATGGCTAGGGCTCCTAGGAGCTATGGTAAAATAAATAATAATAAGTCCTGAGAGGCCATACCTTAGACAGCTCCAAGGCTAACTTATGCTGGGGACCTCTTCAGCCCCAGACAGCCCAAGCTTGGGAGAGTGCAAAGGTGGGTTAAAGCTGCCATAGCCACCCATCCTTCTAGGATGGGAGTTCTGTGCTTGTCACAGTGCTAGCAGACTCCTATGGAGTCCTCGCCAAAATAGAAGCTGCCCTGATCCAGCAGAAAATCTGAGGGAGAATGGCAGAATCAGTATTACCTGCCCTCCCCATCAGGGCGAGCTCCCCGCATCAAGCTATAGTTGACAGCTTCTTGCACCATTGAGTCTGTCCCGTGGTTTTAATTTCTCTCACAATGAAGGAGAATGTATTATTATTTTTTCATCTCAGAGCTGTAGTGCTACAGTACTGAGCCCAGTTTTTCAAGCTGAGAATAATATACCCCTCAGTGTCCATTTTTACAGCTTTTCCTCTGATGCTAAACAGTGCTCTCTTATGCTTGATTGGAGTTATTTGTTTACAGGCTGTGAACAAGCTTTTTCATTAATTTTCAATCTCATTTTCTCCAGGAACCACATGCCCTCACTGCCCTGTATAACTCCTCTCCCCCCCTTCCCCCTTTTTTTTTGTAGTTGGTGGCTGCAACTGTTTGAGTCGCATAGAAATGCTGGGTTTGGAAACTGGAGGTTATTCATTGCAGTCAGCAGATATGCAAACAATGAGTTCAGAATCTGGCTCTTCAGTCAGTTTCTAGAAAAAAGGAGTTCAGTGAATAATGAGCATTAACAAGGCACAAGAGAAACTGATGTGCAGTTTGAATGTTGTTTTAAATAAGCTGGGAGTGATGTTGCGGGAGGGGGGAGCAACTGGTGTTGTAAATGTGCATTTGCCTCTCTTTGTTCAGATTGAAGCATATTATCAGTATATCCAGTTTCATGAATGCTGGAGAGTTAATTTGGGTAGAACAATCCCATTGTTGCTAACTTCTGTTATCATATGACATCATAAACTAAACTATGTCACTTCATAATCAATCTGAACTATGCACACATACACCCAAAAACACCATTGGGTAATGCCAGAATTTATTTAGTTATTTACAAATTTAATTTCACATTTCTCCCCAACTCCTGGAGGTGCAGTAAAATAGATTGGTGCAGGGTCTTGAAGTCAGTAGTTAAGTCTGAAATCTTTTTATAGCCTCCTATTGACCTTAGGCCAAATTCTGCTCTCAGTTATATCACTGTGAACCTGGAATAAATCAATTTAATTAAATGGAGTTACTTTGAATTTACATGTGGTATAACTGAGGACAGAATTTAGTCTCATGAGCTTATTCTTATAAAATACCTGTTTAACAGAGACAAGGGTGGTTGCAGAAACTGCATATTTAATACCTTTCTTTGCAATCGATACTAAAAATTAAATCAGAGCCCAAAATATTCAAACATGGTGCCTAAAAGTAGACCCCTACATTCATATTTAAATACCTTGGGCTGGTCTACACTACAAACTTGCATTGGCACAGCTGCATTGATGCAGCTGCACTGCTGTAGCACTTCTGGTGAAGACACTCTAAGCCAGGGGTAGGCAACCTATGGCACGCGTGCCAAAGGCGGCATGCGAGCTCATTTTCAGTGGCACTCACACTGCCTGGTCCTGGCTACCGGTCCAGGGGGGGCTCTGCATTTTAATTTAATTTTAAATTAAGCTTCTTAAATGTTTTAAAAACCTTATTTACTTTACATACAACAATAGTTTAGTTATATATTATAGACTTATAGAAAGAGACCTTCTAAAAACGTTCAAATGTATTACTGGCACGCGAAACCTTAAATCAGAGTGAATAAGTGAAGACTCGGCACACCACTTCTGAAAGGTTGCCGACCCCTGATCTAGACCATTCCTGACAGGTGTTTGTCTAACCTGCTCTTAAAAATCTCCAATGATGGAGATTTCACAACCACCATAGGCAATTTATTCCAGTGCTAGGTTTTCCTAATGTCCAACCTAAACCTCCCTTGCTGCAATTTAAGCCCATTGCTTCTTATCCTATCCTCAGAGGTTAAGGAGAATAATTTTTTCTCCCTCCTCCTTGTAACACCTTTTATGTACTTGAAAACTGTTATCATATCCCCTCTCAGTCTTCTCTTCTCCAGACTAAACAAACCCAATTTTTTCAGTCTTCCCTCCTCACAGGTCATGTTTTCTAGACCTTTAATCATTTTTGTTGCTCTTCTCTGGACTTTCTCCAATTTGTCCACATCTTTCCTGAAATGTGGTGCCCACACAATACTCCAGTTGAGGCCTAATCAGCATGGAGTAGACCGGAAGAATGAACCAGTGCAGAGCACAGGGTCTCTGTGCGAATGACTCTAGACTCTTTGGTTTCTCTGAGATCTCTGTGGATCTCAGGTGATCTGCTAGTTTTGGGGTCCATGCCCCTGTTCATTCTGTGGGGGTAAGCCCAGCCACATAAACATTATGAGGAAAAGCTCATTGGGTTTTCAATCCCCTACATCAGTAATTCCCTAATACAGGACAATCAGGCCCTCAAAAGAAAAAATAGAAGTCTGCACTCAGGTTTCCATGGGGAAGTGAACCGGAGTTAATGATGCTCATTCCTTCTGCTTAAAGTCTTTGAGCTGCTTGGAACTGGGGCTGAATGGTTTTTTTTAACAACTTGCATTTAATCTGTCCCCTGCATGCACATGATTTTCATTCACTTCAGCGGGAACTGCATGCTTGCATGTGGGGATGGAATTTGGGTCCCTGTAATGTTATATACTAAACTATTTGAATATTTGTGGGAAATAAGAAGGCATTGGGTACAGCAGTTTCCATTCCTTATTGACCTGTTGGGGTAATGGTAGTTTTTTTCCTCCCTTTATTCCCCTTTCACTGAACTGGCTGCCATTCTAGCCCACAACATCCAGTCAGAAGGAAGAGAGACATAACCTTTCCCAAGATGCTGTCTATGCTGCTCTGTTGATGTATTTGCAGGCTGTGATGCATCTGTCCATCCATCCTTTTCTACCTGCTATCCTCAGGAATGATTCCAAAGAAAATCACACTGGTGTCATGTTAACTCCCTATAACCTTTGACATGGGGTCTGGAGGTTATTCCTTCAAAGTCACGTTGTTAAATGATTTCTGCTTGGAAAATCACATTATTCTTGGTGGTCACTATTTTATAGTATTAGCATTTCACCTCAGGAATCTTGGTGTCAAATCGTAGGTGGGCCACGAATGAAATAACTATTTGCCCTTATCCATATCGCAAAACTCATATTACTTGCCATGATAGACAGACTTTCTTTAGTTAGGAAAAACTGAGGACTAGAATGGCAGGATAGTGTATATTAGTAGTGAAGCAATCTCTTGTACTGTGTGGGGAAGCACAGTAAGTGACTCTAGCTGTTGCCATCAGGTTCAGTTTTATGATAATCAGAAATTATACATTGTATAATGAGACTTTCAGAGCACAAACTTCTGCAAGGTTGAGAATTAATTTTGAATATATCAACCAAAATATTACCTCAGTAAATAAGCCTCATGGGTCAGATCCTGAGCTGGTGTAAATTGTCATACCTTCATTGGCTTAAACTGAACTACAACAGTTTACACGAGGTGAGGATCTGCGCTCTTGTACTCTGCAGCGAGATGAATCTAAATCCTGTAACCAGGCTCCTGCAGCATGCATGGTGCTGAACTTAAAGAGCAAACTTAAATTCTGCAGCATTTTCAAACAAATTGAAAAATAGCGGGTATTTTTTTTAAAAGCACTTAAAAAGTGAATATGAATCTTAATTACGTAAGGATCCCCTGGGCCATTTATTTTCATAATTAAATTTTATTTATTTTGTTTGCTGCTCTAGAGTTGTCATTTATTGATGTGTTGCAGATTTTTGTATGGACAACTTAAAATTTAATTGTAGAAGTTGAGGGGGCTGGAGGTGGAGAGATCTGCAGATTACTATTGTGCAAGGGACATTTTGCGGTCAAGAACTGTAAGAGAGGACCTGAGTGTTAGGGGCCCAGGAAAGAATTGAGACTTTTGGCTCTGGTTTTCTCATTCACCCTAGTGAACAGAGGCACACGCCATTTGAATTGTTTTGGGAGGGTTTGAACTCCTTGTTTCTCACCACCGCAAGACTTGACAGCAATCAATTGCCCCACTGTTCCCCCAGCCAAGTGTTTTCCACTTGTCATTCCTTCCCTATTTGAATGGGCCTTTTAGACAGCCAAAATTTCCTCTCTCTTTTAAACATAAATACACACTGCTCCTTTGCTCCCTGTATTTGTATACAGACCTTCCCTTCTAGGGGCCCTCACGAGTCCCTCTCTCCCCTCTCCCCCCCCCCCCCCCCCCCCCCCCCCCCCCCCCCCCCCCCCCCCNCTTTTTGGCAAAGCTGGGCATTTATCCCATTTGCTCTTGCCAACCGATGATGGACAAATGCCCAGTTTTGCCAAAAAAGTCAGGATGTCCAGGGCAGGGCTTAAAAAGGGGACTGTCCTGGCCAAAATAAGACGTATGGTCACCCTAGACTGTAATAAAAGCTGCCCAAGGAGCCTGGGCAGTTGTGGGGAACCTCAGACCCTCCATCTGCCCTGGGTGAGGAGTCGGGGTGCCTGAGAGCAGCCCCCAACCCATGTCCCGGCCTCCCAAGGTGCGCTGTCCAGGACAGGTGGAGGGTCCAGGGCTCCCCACAGCAGCCCAAGCTCCCTGGGCAGCTCTTACCACAGACCGGCTTCTGGCCAGGCCAAGAGGCAGGGCCATGGGGGGAAGGGGAGGAGCAGGGGACAGGGCTCCATGGTGTGGTGTGTGTGTGGGGAGGCAATGTTATTTGTGCCCAGGGCCCCAATAAATCTTAATCCACCTCTGTCAAGGCCCCAAATGACAAAGCTGAATAAATAGCGTCTAGACATCCTGGGCCTAAACAAAACTCCCATGCAATCAGTGTCTGCCCTCCCTCGCCTGGGCTTAAACTCCTAGTCCTTCCCCAGGACCTTGTCCCTTGTACAGGAGAGCAGACTCCAGAGTAATTCCCTGATCCTTTCCTCAGTAGCTCTCTACTGCTTCCCTCACCAGGGGACTCTGGGAAGCACCATGCAGCTCTCCCAGAGAGCTTCCACCAGTACACACGTACACACACGCATACACTGTTCTAATACTGCAAGGCTCTTTATAGAGGCCAGGTATTCTCTATGAGGCCCCATTGAAAGGCAGCTAATTAATCACAGGTGAACTGTACCCATTCCCTCTTAACGGGGCCAGTCATCCTTGCTATCCCTGGCCGGACAGGATATATAAGGAAGAAAAAACTGGGTCATAGGGGAAGAAGACTGTGGCCTCTTTCTCCTTGGCTGGTTGAGGCAGGGAAAAGCCTGGGGATGGTGAGCAGCATTTTTCAGCTGAGTTGTTCTTTTGTGTTGTTTATCTCCTTTGTTATAAACAATCTACCATGCAGGGACTGGGGCATGGAGATTGCTTCCCTTTCCTGGCTGCTGGAACAGCCCACCAGCCTACAGCACTCATATTCCCAAACTCAAGGTGCAGGTATGAAATGTATACAAATACAGAATTTATAGTTTGCAAAGATAATAAAGAACAAACATTGCCCCAAAACAAAGTGAATTATCACCACCCCCCCCAAAGCCTGAGAGAAGGGATGGACTTACCATTCCGTAGGGCCATGTCTGCACTACAGAACTGAACTGTTCCTAACTGAATTGGTTCAAGCACAAATGGCTCAGCGTGACCCTGTCAGTTCACATTCTGAACCAATGAAGCTTTGCCCAGTGTCCAAACTAGCACTATTCTAAACAGTTCAATTGCAGTATACTCCCTAGGCATCACTCCCAGAGTTCCTGGCACCACTACCAGAGCAGTGCATTCAGGGAGATGTCAAAAAGCCAGTGGTGGACAAACATAAGAAAGGCCATGCCGGATCAGACCATTGGTCCGGTATTCTGTCTTCTGACAGTGGCTGGTGCCAGATTCTTCAGAGTGAATGAACAGAACAGGGCAATTATTGAGTGATCCATCCCCTGTCATCTAGTCCCAGCATCTGGCAGTCAGAGGCTTAGGGGCAATGAGTTCCACAGGTTGTCTTTGCATTATGTGAAGAAGTACTTCCTTTTGTTTGTTTTAAACCTGCTGCCTCTTAATTTCATCGGGTGACCCTTGGTTCTTGTGTTATGTGAAGGGGTAAATAACACTTCCTTATTCACTTTCTCCACGCCATTCATGATTGTGTAGACTTCTGTCACATCTCCCCTTAGCCGTCTCTTTTCAGACAGTCCCAGTCTGCTTAATCTCTCCTCATAGGGAATCTGTTCCAAACCCCTACTCATTTTTGTTGCCTTTCTCTGTACTTTTTCCAATTCTAATATATATATATTTTGAGATGGAGTAACTGCACGCAGAACTGCATGCAGTATTCAAAGTGTGGGTGTACCAGGGATTTATATAGTGGTATTGTGATATTTACTGTCTTATTATCTATCACTTTCCTAATGGCTCCTAACATTCTGTTAGTTTTTTTGACTGCTGGTTCACATTGAGCGGATGCTTTCAGATAGGGTGACCAGATAGCAACTGTGAAAAAATGGGACAGGGAGTGGGGGGTAATAGGCGCCTATATAAGAAAAAGTCCCAAAAAGCGGGACTGTCCCTATAAAAATGGGACATCTTGTCACCCTACTTTCAGAGAACTATCTATGATGACTCCAAGATCTCTTTATTGAGTGGTAACAGCTAATTTAGACCCCATCATGAGGGTGCACTGTGGGAGAGTGGTTTGAACCACTATGATTAGGGCAGTGGTCTCCATCTACACTGGCACTAAAACAATGCAGTAGTTTAGACTGGCTAACAGGAAATTTAATCCAAAACGGAAGTTTAACCATTCGGAGCACTTTTGTATGTGGACATGAGATATTTTACAAGTCTGCTAGGGGAACTAAACGTTCTTTGAACAGTAAAATTCTCTAGAGTAGACAAGGCCTTACTTGGCTGGATAAGGGAGAGAAGTGAATTCCTGAATCAAGGACCCTCTGCTGAGAACACGCCGCCACCAGCCACTGTGAAAATACGTGTATCCTCCAGATGTTGCAAACATATGTACTGATGACAGCCTTCACTAAAGCCTGAATTTTAGCTAGCATCAGCCCAAATATATACCTATGTGAAATTGTAGAGGCAGCTTCAAAAACGTTTAAAACACACACACACACACACACAGTTTATTTAATCTCTTTAGTCAGCTGTCATGCACAGAGCTAAGTGTATGCTGTGGCAGCTAGGATGATACAGGTATGCTGTTTTTCATCATGCTTTCTCCAGAGAAGGGGAAGTTCTGGCCAGAACTAGGGCACAGTGCTTTTTAGATGCATAGTTTACTCTACTGTACTTGTACATTATGGAGCAGATTTTTGAAACTGCTAAGAGCTCAGCAGCTCCCATTGACAACCATTAGGAGCTGAGTTCTTTTTAAAATCCAGCCTCTTATTTTGGTTCTTAAATGGGAGCTATTGGGTGCTGAGCTTTTTTGAACATCTGGTTCTATGTATAGTGTTCCTGTACAGCAATCTAGCCAGAATTCTGCAGTGACCTTTTGTAGGACAAATGCAGTGTCACTGTCTGTAATATGCCATTGCTCTTCCTTTTTAAACACCTCACAGCCTTTGGGACTGTTTCACACATTTCATTGTTACCTATGTGTTATCTACCTAAACAGACAGCATTCTTTTTACAGGGAGCTGGTCCATAATTGGATTCTTTATTCAATGTGCAGCCAGCATAGTGAGTGGAGCATAGGGGGGAGGTGTTCACGGTGACCTATGCGTCACTATCGCGAGATCTGGGTATTGATAAATGTTACTGAGAATGTACAGAAGGACCCACTCCTTATCTGATTATAGTCAATGGAAGCACTATAGACTTCCATAGGAAAGGAATTGGCTTCATAGTTTGTTTGTTTTTAATGCTACTTGTCATTGTAGCAATTTTCATCTTCAGAGCACTGTATAGTCATCAACTAATTATTCCATACAACACACCCTGAGGTTGGTAAGTAATAATATAATGTGTCATCATCCCCATTTTATTCTTGGGGAAACTGAGGCAGAAAAGTTAAGTGCCTTGCCTAAGGACTCACATCAGAGCCAGGATTAGAATATAGGAAGACTTTGGCATCCTGGCCCATAATCTGTTAATCATGTTGCCTCACCTCTTGCTATGAAGTGTTTTTGAACACCTGTAGGGCAGATTGCTAGGAAGAGGGAAGTGCTTTGATGAACCTGCTTCCTCTGTAACATACGCCTCAACTGAAGGCACCTGCCCACTAATTGTGAAATCTGTGCACAGCCTTGAACAGACTAAAAGGACTCCCAAAGATTTTGCATGTCCAGAGAGCCATGGCTGCAAAATATGTCCATTGGCACCCACAGATAGCCAGAAGTTGTGCCTCATCCTGTAGGACACAAATCTAGCCATGTTTACCCATGCATTTATGACCTCCAGACTGCATTTCATATCTGGGAAGGAAGCCAAATAAAACTTAAAAAGCTTCAGCTGATACAAAATGCAGCAGCCCATCTGCTCAGCCACAAAAGTCACTGTAAACACATCACCCCTGTGCTCCCTGTCACTACACTGGCTGCCCATTGAATAAAGAGTCCAATTCAAAGACAAGCTCTCTGTAAAAATACATGTATCTGTTTAGGTAAATAACTAGTTTGTTAGAATCAGGTAGGTAGAGCCCTGCGCGGATACAAAATGTGTGTCCGCATCCAATCCGCGAGCTGCAAAAATGGTCCGCGGATATAAAGTGGATATCCACGGATTTGCAGGGCTCATCAGGTAGGTGACAATGAGATGTGTAAAATAGAGTTCCAAACCTGTGAGGTGATTAAAAAAGGAAGTGCAATGGTAGATTACAGCCAGTGACACTGCATTCTCAATGTGAAGAAGCATTTGTGTTACTTCGCAGGGACATGGTGGAATGAAATCAACACACCTCCAGAAACATTGATATGCAGTAGAACTCAAGTAGGATCATCTTTAAATATTATTGCCGGGAGAAGGAAGGAAGTGTGACAATAAAAGGCCTTATAAAATTATACTACATTAATTGCAAAGGCTATGTTAACGCAACCTTTCGGTCAAGATTTAAATACTCATGCCAGGAACATGAGCATTCTGGTACCCACAGCAGCCTGTAGCATCTAAAGCCAGATTAATTCCTGGTTAGCATCATTACACCACAGACATGAATTGGCTCACAAAGTATCCGAGGTTACTAGGTATGATATTAAAGGTAACATTCATGTGTGCAAATGTGTCTGGTTTACTGTTGCTATAACTTTGAATTTCCTGACTCATATATTTAAAATCTCAATCAAAAGTTATATTCCCATGGGCTTTTTTAATTTCCTTGTTTTATTTTTAGATGGGGGGAGGGGGGGAAGATAAATAGAGGAAAGACAATGGGGAAAAACTAAAGGACCAATATGTACATTCCCATTTGAAACTACAGTTATTAGGTTAATTTAACATAGTCATCCTGTTTTTCATTTATTGATATTATTACTCAGTTGTATTATCATAGTGCCCAAGAACCAAATTCAGAAACCCAAACCCCATTGTGCTAGGTGCCATAAGATGGTTCCTACCCCACAGAGAGCTTACAGAGACAACGGCTGTATGCAGACAGACCAACAGGGTAGTACAAGGAAACAATGAGACAAGTATTAGTCAGCATTATCCACAATGGTTTCAGCACACCAACAGCCTAGCTGTTGTCAAGCTTTTTGTAGGCTTGACGGTAAAGGAGAGTTTTAAGGAGGGTTTTGAAGGTGGATAATGAGATAGCTTTGTGGATGTTTATGGGAGCTCCTCCCAAGAATGAGACACAGCGTAGGACAGGGGTGGGCAAACTACGGCCCGTGGGCCATGTCCAGCCCGTCAGACCTTTTAAACCAGCCTTCGAGTTCCCACCGGGGAGCAGGGTCGGGGGCTTGCCCCGCTCCACGTGTGCCGTGACTCTGTGCGGCTTCCGGAAGCAGCGCCATGTCCCCCCGCTAGCTCCTACACATAGGGGCAGCCAGGGGGCTCTCCAGCTCTCATTGGCCGGGAACCACGGCCAACGGGAGCTGCAGGGGCGGCTCCTGCAGACAGGGCAGCGCACAGAGCTTAATCTGCATAGGAGCCAGAGGGGGGACATGCCGCTGCTTCCAGCAGCTGCTTGAGGTAAGCGCTGCCCGAAGCCTGCACCCCTGACCTCCTCCTATGCCCCGACCCCCTGCCCCAGCCCTGATCCCACTGCTGCCCTCCAAACCCCTTGGTCCCAGCCCGGAGCACCCTCCTACACCTCAAACCCTTCAGCCCCAGCCCAGAGCCCACACCCTCAGCTGGAGCCCTCACCCCACCCCATGAGTCCCAGCCCAGACCCCTCAGCCCCAGCCCGGAGCCCCCTCCTCATTCCAGACCCCACCTCCTGCACAGCAACAGCGAATTCCAGACCCCTCAGCCCCAGCCCGGAGCCCCCTCCCCCACACCCAACCCCCTGCCCCAGCCCAGAGCCCCCTCCTGCACCCCAACCCTCAATTTTGTGAGCATTCATGGCCCACCATACCATTTCCATACCCAGATGTGGCCCTCAGGACAAAAAGTTTGCCCACCCTGACTAGGAGAAAGCACAGATATGCTTGTTTGAAAATGTAGCTATATGTATTTATGAACTGTTCTCTTCTATGCCTGTATTGGATTCTCCTGATCTGCAGTTGAATGAGGATTAGATGGTACATTCTAGCCCATGCCAAGTTTTGTGCTTGTTTGTGCATGTTCAAAAACACAGAGGACCCATTGCTAGCAGTAGCTGAGCACCTCCTGTAAGGTGCTGGACTCCCCTACCGCCACTGTTTTGTGGCCAGTCTGTACTGCTGCAGGGAGTTAATTCTCTCTTTCTGCTTCTAGTCTAAGTCATAACACTTGACTTGGAGGTACCAACTAGAAGAATGAAGGCTGTAGGGGGAAACTAGGGCATAAAGAAGGAACAGAATAATTGTTAATGCTAAAAAGATGAGGTTAATGTTACTATTAACAATTATTTTCCTTCCAAGATTAAAATTTAATTTGTTTTTCTCCTCTTCTTATAGGCAGAAATGGTACGTGCTGCTTTCCAAGCACAGAGAGCCTTCCTGTTGTTAGTGTCTCAATATCAAGAACCTCAAGAGGTAAGGAAATCAGTATAACATTTTGGGAGGCAACCTGCTAGAATGTCTGTGTATGTATAAATGGCAGCACTCAAGCTCTGGTGCATTCACTGCTCTGTATTTAGAGCGAATATGTGAAGGTGTGGTATAAATGCTGTACTGACATGAGTTTGGGATGGGAGCAGTACCAGTGGCAAAGCTAGAAGTGGGTCATGCGGCTACTCTTAAATGAGTGCTGATATAACCACACTATTATTTATGACAGAACATATAAAAAATATTTTAGAGAGTTTTAGAACTTTTTTCCCAGGAGTAGTTTTTGCAGCCCTCAACCTGTAAAGCAAGGTACCTTAGTGGCTAGAAATTCCATTGCACAGGGATCAGAGTAAGCCATAAAATCCCCCAAATGCCCTAAAACAGTTTTTCCATGCCTAAAAGTGTCACAATACTAACGGGACCTTTGGACCTTCTGGGACTGGAAGTGAGTGCTGTGTATCTCATTGGGAAACTGGAAATCTCCTGTTTTCCATGGAATAAAACTCCCATTTCTAGCCCTGCAGGGACACTAGGTAACAGACTTGAAAGTCACAACATTTTTTATGTATAGAAACATTATTATTGGCCCAGGGCTGACTCATGCCCTGCCTAAGGCCCAGATTACACTAATTTTGGGAGGAAAATACTACAAGGAGGTAGTATTATGAGGAGGAGGAGGAAACATTTCTCTGTCAGGATGATTATTTTTTTAAAGGGGAGTTATTTGAATCATTCTTCACAATTTGAAGCTAGGGCTTGGAGCAGCCATGTACTTGCTGTGGAGCCTCTATTGCAGATTCTGTAATACACTAGGCTATGATCTGTCTGTATCAAATATCCCAGTCTCTCCATGGGCCCACCCTCAAATCCTCCTTCACGGAGCATGCAGGGAACGAAGAGTCCCTGTGCACAGTCTGTCCGTGGCCTGCAATCTCAACCTCCTTGTTTTGGCTCCTTGCTTGATAAATTGTATAATCCAGTAATCCCTCAGCAGGGCTTCTAGTCACTAGTCTGAATTAGCAAGGTTCTGCTGTCACTGACATTCCTACAGATACAAATAAAAAGATATTTGAATCAGTACTTTTTAATGGTGTGAGCACTCCAGGAGGAAAACAGGGCCGAACCTTGACACATGCAAACTCCAGGCCAGACCTTTGATTTACACAGCCCAGAGCAAGAAGGGATCAGGCTGTGAATTGTATCCCCATCTGGCCCTGTGCTCAGAGGGTAGAAGTGGGTCATGATTCCCATTAGGGCATGGTCTCGAGCAATCATTTGTCCTGCTTGCAAGGCCAGCCCTGCACGAAGCTATAGAACAGGGGTAGGCAACCTATGGCACGTGTGCCGAAGGTGGCACGCAAGCTGATTTTCAGTGGCACTCACACTGCTCGGGTCCTGGCCACCAGTCTGGGGGGCTCTGAATTTTAATTTAATTTTAAATGAAGCTTCTTAAACATTTTAAAAACCTTATTTACTTTACATACAACAATAGCGTAGTTATATATTATAGACTTATAGAAAGAGACCTTCTAAAAATGGTAAAATGTATTACTGGCACGCGAAACCTTAAACTAGAGTGAATAAATGAAGACTTGGCACACCACTTCTGAAAGGTTGCCGACCCCTGCTATAGAAACTCACAGATAGATCAACCCTTTACAATAGACAGATTCCAATTCATTGTTGTTATATAGGCATCTCTGACAGGAGTAAAAAGTTGATTATTTGGGATTGCTATTGTTTGCCTTTTTAGATGTTGGGGTATCAGAATTATTTTCTCTGTGCTTTGCTAGTGAGAACTGTGGTGGCCTTTCCATACATTGAGCCATAACAACTTTCAGACATGCTCTATAGTGCTCCATAGTGCTCTACCATCCTGAAGAGCCCTAAAGATTAAACCTGCCCATGGCCTGCATTAACTCTATTTCAGTTTTTAAAACTTTTTACTGAAGTCAGAGCCATACAGTTTATACAAATCAGCCTGACACACACTGACAAGATACATTCAGCTTGTGCATAAACTTTGGACTTCTATTTTTTCTTACCTTGTGCTCTTGTGAATAAGGGGACAGGTATGCAACGGTCTTGAGACTAATTTCCGTGCAGCATAAAGGACATAGAAACTATAGTGGGAGATGCTATATAACAACCGAGGTAGGTATGACCCTTTCCAGGTTACCCTGGGTTGTGAGGCACCTCATTATCATCTGCACTTCGCGTGAGGAATCCTTGTCTGTACCTGCCAGGGGTCAGCTCCCTGAAACCACCAGCCATAGGTAGCGCACATTCTCCCCTCTCAGCCCACGCACGCTGCACTGTCTCCTCTGCGGGTTAGTGATAGATAGGCACACGCCAACCCCCGAGTCCTCTGAGCATCTCCATGCAGTATCCAGGCCCCGATACACTAGGTACTCACAGAAATCCTAAATCCTCTGCTCCCAAGGGAACAGTACACCCCAGCATACCCATTACACATTAGATCACAGCTCCACTTAACACCCGGCACTTAGATCTGTTTATAGAAAAAGCAGGTATAAGTTTATTTAACAGAGAACAGAGTTTCAAGTAATAGCAAGGAGAAATATTAGAAACAAAGGGTTACATATAAAATAAAATCATAACACGCCTGCTAGAGGCTAAACTTAACTAATAAGAAAAAGTCACCCAAAATCCTTCCAGTGTATTACAGCCAGGCTTGGCTGTGATTGTATGTTCATGAAGCAAGCTCATTGTCAGTTTACTTCCTAGGTGAAATAACTTGTGTGTCTCCTTACAGTCTCCTGATGTACCAAATTAATTCATGACCATAAACTGGACACCTTCCTGCTGTGCGTTCCTTCCTGTAGATTTTGTGATCTCTTGTCAACTTCGCAATCTTGATTAGCTGGTGATTCCATATGCAAATAGACTTCATAAGAACCACCATACTGGGTCAGATCAATGATACATCTAACCCAGTATTCTGTCTTCCAAAAGTGGCTAGAGCCAGATGCTTCAGAAGGAATGAACAGAACAGGGCAATTTATCCAGTGATCCATCCCCTGTCATCCAGTCCTAGCTTCTGACAGTCAGAGGTTTAGGGACACCCAGAGCATGGGGTTGCATCCCTGACTGTCTTGGATAATAGCCATTGATGGACCTATCCTCCATAATCTTATCTAATTCTTTCTTTAACCCAGTTATACTTTTGATCTTCGCAATATTCCCCGACAACAAAGTTGTGTGAAGAAATACTTCCTTTTGTTTGTTTTAAACATGCTGCCTACTGATTTCATTGGGTGATCCCTGGTTCTTGTGTTATGTGAAGGGGTAAATAATACTTCCTTATTCACCTTCTCCATACCATTCATGCTTTTATAGACCTCTGTCATATCCCCCCTTAGTCATCTCTTGTGTAAGATGAACAGTCCCAGTGTTTTTAATCTCTCCTCATATGGAAGCCATTCCATACCCTGAATCATTTTTGTTGCCCTTCTTTTTTTCCAGTTCTAATATATCTTTTTTGAGGTGGGGCAACCAGAACTGTACGCAGTATTCAAAGTGTGGGTGTACCATGGACTCATATAGTAGCATTATGATATTTTCTGCCTTATTAGCTATCCCTTTCCTAATGGTTCCTAACATTCTGCTAAGTTTTTTGACTTCTGCTGCACATTGAGCAGATGTTTTCAGAGTACTAGCCATAATCACTCAAAGATCTCTTTCTTGATTGGTAACAGCTAATTTAGACCCCTTCATTTTCTATGTATAGTTGGGCTTATGTTTTCCAATGCGCATTACTTTGCATTTATCAACATTGAATTTCATCTACCATTTTGTTGCCCAGTCACCCCATTTTGTGAGATCCTTTGTAACTCTTCGCAGTCAGCTCTGTACATACCTATTTTGAGTCATTTTGTATAGTCTAAAAACTTTTCCACCTCACTGTTTACCCCCTTTTTCCAGATCATTTATGAATATGTTGAACAGCACTGGTCTCAGTACAGATCCTGGGGGCCCTGGTATTTGCCTCCCTCCAGTGTGACCATTTATTATTCCCCCTTATTTCCTATCTTTTAACCAGTTACTGACCCCTGATTTACAGGACCTTCCCTTTTATCCCATGATTGTTTACTTTGCTTAAGAGCCTTTGGTGAGGACCTTGTCAAAGGCTTTCTGAAAGTCCAAGTATGCTATATCCCCCGGGTTAACCTTGTCCACATGTTTGTTGGCCCCCTCAAAGAATTCTAATAGATTGGTGAGGCTACCTTTACAAAGCTGTGTTGACTCTCCCAAACATATCGTGTTCATCTATGTGTCTGATAAATCTGGTCTTTACTTTTGCCTGGTACTGAAGTTAGGCTTATTGGCCTGTAAGTGCCAGGATCGCCTGTGAAGCCTTTTTAAAAAAATCAGCATTACATTAGCTATCCACCAGTGATGTGATACAGAGGCTGATTTAAGTGATAGGTTACGTACCTCAGTTATTAGTTCTGCAATTTCATATTTGAGTTCCTTCAGAACTCTTAGGTGAATACCATCTGGCCTTGTTAACTTATTACTGTCCAAAACCACCTCTCCCGACACCTCAATCTGGGACAGTTCCTCAGATTTGTCACCTAAAAATAATGGCTCATGTGTGGGAATCTCCCTCAAATTGTCTGCAGTTAAGGCCAATGCAAAGAATTCATTTAGCTTCTCGGCAAAAGCCTTGTCTTCCTTGACTGCTTCTCTAGCACCATGGATTGTTTAGCAGGCTTCCTGCTTCTGATGTACTTTAAAAAAATTGGCCTGCCTATTTATACTTTTCCACTTGACTTGCCAGAGTTTATGTTCCCTTCTATTTGACTTCTTGTCCTTTTGTCTCTTAACTGCCTCTTTTACTCTCTTGTTTAGCTATTTTTTGGTCCTTTTACTGTTTGCAGTATACATATAGTATGATGTTCTAAAAAATTTCCTTACAGGCATTTCACTCTGCTGACTGTTCCTTTTAATTTCCATTTACGTAGCTTCCTCATTTTTGTGTAGTTTTCCTTTTGAAGTTAAATGCTACTGTGGTGGGTTTCTTTGGAATTTCCTCCCCTACAAGGATTAGGGTGACCAGATAGCAAGTGTGAAAAATCGGGATGGGGGTGGGGGGTAATAGGCACCTATATAAGAAAAAGCCCCAAATATCGGGACTGTCCCTATAAAATTGAGATATCTGGTCACCCTAACAAGGATGTTAAATTTAATTACATTATGGTTGCTATTCCTGAATGGTTCAGCTATATTTACCTCTTGGACCAGATCCTGTGCGCCACTTAGGACGAAATCAAGAATTGCCTCTCCTCTTGTGGGTTCCAGGACTAGCTGCTCCAAGGAGCAGTCATTAACGGTGTCCATTAACGACTAACTTCCATTGTAAGACACCCAATACACAATGGTCAGCCAGGGAGATAAGTGTCTCCTATCCCTTGTCTGAACAGAAGCTGTTTATCACCTTCCGTGACCTGTCTTACATACCTTAAGAATGCAGTTTTCAGTATATATACACACATTATCTCTTCCATATTATCTGTAATATATTTTGCAGTGATTGTGATAAACAGTGTGAGACAGGCTTTCAGTAGAGACCTTACATGACATTCTTTGGCACATTATTATCCATATAACTGATTCAGGGGATCCCTGTAAAACTCTATGAACCCCCTTTGCTTTCTGCCAATTGGTTGATTGCCAATCAAGAGGTTCCTGGGTCACAATAGGTTAAGCACTAGGCGTGCAGTATTGCTAACCTGAAAAATGATGAGTCAGGCCCACCCAAAAGTTCATGATTGGCTTTAAAAAATAATGGATTTTGGGGTTCTTTTTGTTTGTCTTCTTGTTTCTGAGCTTTTAGCATAATTGAGTCACATTTTCAGGCTTTTTTCTAGCCCTCATGGTTGCTGAGAATTTCAATTAAAAACAAACAAACAAAAAAAAAACCCCTAAGATTCTCATGTAAATCACTGCTTTCCAGGAGCTGGGACTTTAAGGAACACACCACATATTGCAGAACTTGCAATACAATCACAAGACTTGGCAACTTGGGGCATAATTTTACTTGCACTTTGGCTGGCGTGACACAGTTTTGTTTACCTTGTTGAAACCTACACTAGGACTTACAGGATCAAGGCTGGAATGTTATAGCTATAGCCGGTGGTCCACATAGACATAGTGTGTAGGCGAACACCATTGGAAAGTTAAAAATGTCATAAGTATTGAAAAATCAGTAAGGTTTTTTTTCTGATCACTTTTGAGTGAGACCAAGCCCAGTGCATTTGTTGGTTTTAATATCAAGAGCATTAGACAGCATTGCTGATATACACATTTATTTTGGTGTGCCTCCATAAAGAGGATATTGCTGTTCATTCTGATTTTTTTCAGACCCAGTTCTTTGCATAGCTTTACACTCAGCTATCCTGTGGGCAGACCTGAACACTGCTGACTGCTGCTTATTCTGTGCAAAATGTAGTTTGCATGGCAGCAGCTTGAATAGTATTTTCCATTGCAGAGCATGCAGTTCCAGGCACTACTCTGTCTTTTCACATCTACATGTCAGTGGTAGAAAAAAACCTGTGTTACTAATTCTACACAGATTAATGGGTTTCAGATTGTTTCCTGCACCACATATGAAAACTGGTGAGCATAGAATAGCCCAAGAGAGGGAAGGAAGGGGAGACCCCCCCATGACTATATCAGTGTGATGTCATCTGGGTCTGCTTGTATTTATAGCCTAAAGCTACAAAGTCAGTGTGGAATCCAAACAGGAAAGCTAATCATTAGTGTATCGGAATGCACAGGGCAGAGAAAAGCAAATGAAGATAACAGGGTATCTGTAAATGCAAGAGAAAAGCGAGTAATTCTGTCATTCAGCTGTCTAGACTGTTTGCTTTAGTAATGTAAAGCTGTGAATGAGCCAGTGAGTTGCAATTATGGCATAGTAGCTTTGTAGATATTCAGAGACAGCGGTGTGGAGACTGAGAGGATTTACTGAGTTCCTGTGGTGTTGGGATGTCGCACATGGTGACTTTTTAAGAAAAAAAAAAATAAAGAGAAAAAACCCTGAAAAAACAAATTAGCTCAGCTGTCTTTGCTAAAGAAACTAATGAATTAGGCAATCCGCATTAAAAAGATGCCTGTTGTGGTGATAATATTATAACTTTGAGGGTCAGAAAATAGAAATACATCATGCGTAGAAGCTAGGATTTTTTTCTCTTCTCCTTTTATTCAAATGCTGAGGTCACTAATTAATGTAGTTGTTTAATATCTGTAGTCAGTGTGTTACTATCAAATGCTCTTCTAATAGTTAAACTCATTTAGCTTGGTTTTGTTCAGATTTGTTTCTTAATATTAGCTTCCACATTTTTTCCTCTTGGAGCTTGTTGTGGTGCACAGCCTTTATCATCTGTATATGTGAAAATAGCTGTTCCAGATGCCATACCAATCCTGCATCAACTGCAATAAATTACTTAGCAGAGTGCATGTTCTCCTTACTTTTTATGGTCATGTTCTATATTTGGAGGTGCAGTGGAAAAGATCACATGACAAAACTATCATTTTATATTAATGTTTGTCTCCCAACTAGTGGCTGCTGGATACAAACTAATTCTATAATTCTTACATTCATCCACTTATTGGAAGTAATTTTCTGATGCTACATTTTAAAATGTTATAAA
Organism: Platysternon megacephalum; assembly: GCA_003942145.1. Taxonomy (NCBI): domain Eukaryota; kingdom Metazoa; phylum Chordata; order Testudines; family Platysternidae; genus Platysternon; species Platysternon megacephalum. The sequence goes on from QXTE01000057.1 coordinate 969,233, forward strand.
ATGTAAACCTATCTACCATAAATTATTTATATATGGGAATGGAAGGGGGTGAAGAGAGAGCACAAGAGGTGTACGTGTGTTGTGTTCTGTGAGAAATTATTTTAAAGGCATTTTGAGTACTTCGATTTATATGTTTTTTGAGCTGGTCAAAAAATTAAGATAACAAAACATTGTGAAACAGTTTTGAACTGAATTTCCTATTCCACATATTCTACTCCAAATCTAATTCTGAATCAAACAGAATATTATTTTGTGGCATATTTAAAGTTATTTGTTTCCTTGAGTAGCTATCTTTTTAACAACATAATTTTTTACTTGTGATCTTCAAGAAATGCATTCTTGTTCCAGAATAGTACCATTCAAAGTCATAGCAGTAAATATTCTATGAATGATAAATTTTATGCCACTGCTTCTTCAGTAACTGTTTCTTTTCACTTCAAGGCTACGTCCAGACTACCCGCCCGGATCGGCGGGTAGAAATCGATATAGCGGGGATCGATGTATCGCGTCTCGTCTGGACGCGATACATCGATCCCCGAACGCGCTCCCATCGACTCCGGAACTCCAGCAGGGCGAGCGGAGTTAGCGGAGTCGACGGGGGAGCCGCGGCCGTCGATCCCGCGCTGCGAGGACGCGAGGTAAGTGCGGGTAATTCGAAATAGGATACTTCGACTTCAGCTACGCTATTCTCGTAGCTGAAGTCGCGTATCTTATTTCGATCCCCGCCCCTAGTGTGGACCAGCCCTAAGTGTTTAAATATCTTAAGAAACTGCTTTGTCAGTTTGGTCTTCTATTTGTACCACTGTTCCCACAAAGGGGATCATTAATACGATAAATTTGCCCATGAATTATTTTAAGTATAAGCAGTATCAGCTTTAGATCTGTGTCAAACGCATTGCTGCAGATAGTACTGGACTGAGATGTTGCAGCCCATTTTATCAGGAACCTCTCATATTAAAGTTTATTCCTCAAATATGTTGTGGGAGACAGAGGCTGCTTTTTTCATGATGTAATGAATGGACTTGCCATTAAGTCCATTCATTTAAAATTACACCACAGCACTTCTGAGGTAAAGCCCTTTACATTCAAAATTTAGTGTCCATACAAATAGGCACAGCTAGAAATGTAAGAAACTGGTCATAAGAGATTATCACAACTAGATTCAGATGACAGATGCAGTTCAGACTATAAATGGTGCTAGAATATAATTCCTCACACACACACACATACACAAAAAGTGCTGATTGAATTCATATGTCTGCCAGTCCCCAGCTGGTCTGATATTAACATTCTGTAGACAAACATTCCGCTCAAATACCTGCCTTTAATGTGCAGATACTATAACCCAGTGGTTCTCAAACTTTTTTTTTCGTGGACCACTTGAAAATTGCTGAGGGTCTCGGCGGACCACTTAATGATCTTTCCAAATGTTGTTTGTACCGTTAGCTAACTATTGTAAAGCACTTTGGATAAAAGCGCTATATATAAAAAAAACTTCTTTTTTTATTCTACAAATAAAAGCACACAACTCATATTTTAATATCAGTAGTCTAATGCGATGGATGTGCCCTCTCTTCCCCGCTGCGGCAGCCCCCGAGCTGAGGCTGGGAGGGAGGGGGGTCTCTCCCTCTCTCCCCGGCACAGCAGCCCCCGAGCTGAGGCTGGGAAGGCGGGGGGTCTCCCCCTCTCTCCCCGCCACAGCAGCCCCCGAGCTGAGGCTGGGAGGGAGGGGGGTCTCTCCCTCTCTCCCCGGCACAGCAGCCCCCGAGCTGAGGCTGGGAAGGAGGGCCATCTCTCCCCGGCAGCCGCAGTCCTGGAGCTGGGGAAAGTTGCCACTTTCTCTGGCCGCTGTAGCCCTGCACATCCCAAATTCCCCCCACCCCCTCTTCTCACCCCACTGCCCCCTCCCATCTACCCCCTATTCCCCCCAAGGCCACCACCTCACCTTACATGTGCGTCTTCTCCAGGGTCCAGGCACCTAATTAGTGGAGCCAGGCCTGCGTGGTTCCACTAATTAGGTGGGTGGCCCTATTCTCTCATGTGCGGCCACCCAGGCGCGTACCTTAGAGGGAACTATCCACAAACCACCTGAATGGAGCTCGTGGACCACTAGTGGTTCGTGGACCACAGTTTGAGAACCTCTGCTATAACCAATTTGGGGGTGGGGGATGGGAAGGGCTCACCTAGAAAAAAATAAATCACAATAACCTGTACTCAAAACCCCACAAAAACTAGGGAAGTTAGAGTAGAATCGTAGGAGCAAAATCTGAGGTTTTAAAGAGCCCTTTACTCAGGCATGACTTCCATTAAAGTCCGTGGGAATTTGCCTGGAGTAGAGACTGAATAAATGCATCAAAATTTAGTCTATAGAAATTAGAGATGAATGTTTCCAGCCAGCTAGTTCCTGCAAGTGCAGGACTGTTCGCAGCATCAGATTCTTACGTTTTTCTCCAGTCTATTTTGTTCAGATTGAAAAGAAGTTGAACACCATTCAGATGAAGCTAGCATCTCAGAAACGTTCGAAAACATTAAATGGCATGAATTCAAGTCAATTGAAGAAACCCATCTAACAACTAAACTAAACCCATCTAACAACTAAACACTCTCTTGGACGGTCACCCAACATTCTCTAAGGTGGTATGGTCATTTGCTTCTAATGTCCACCAGCTTCCCCTGAGAGAATTATTTTCAATTTTATCCAATGAAAGCAGGATAGAAAAGATCCCTCGGAAGACCTAAAACACAATGGCTGGATAGTATCAACAGAAACCTGTTGCTCATAGGCATCTAATCCAGTAACCCGCCAGATTTGGCTCAGGACAAAACATCATGGAGGCATATAACTTGTTCGGTGGCCTCTATGCTCTCCAAGCAGCAGCATGGGAACTAACCTATTTTTAAATGACCCCAGTGATAGCATGGCCACTACATCCCATGGGAGACTACTGCCTCAAGTAGGAGATTTTTCCTATTACTTATGTAGAATTTCTCTTTGTTGATTGTCATTCCATTACTGATTGCTCCTAGATATACTACCCATGGACCACCTATTTTCTAAATACATCCCTCCCTCTTCAGTTATTGCTCAGCCAAACTAAACATTTTAGGTCAAGATCTGCTATCGTTTTACTTGGTTGACTTCAGCAAGGCTGCACCTTTGTAACTAGAAGTAGAATTTGGTCCAATTATTTTTTCTTCTTTCTTAAAGCTTTCTAGACCCTCAGGGCACAATCTTGTAAAAAGTGTGGAGGTTGAAGTGAATGAGAGTTGAGAGTGCTGAGCACCTAATAGGAGGCACTCAGTACCTTGCATCATTAGACCCTTATTTCTCCCCCCCACACCCACCCCACCCCACCCCACACACACACACACCCTCCCCTCGTTCTCTGAATTCCTTCCTGATTGTCAGCATGTTTCAGGTATGAATAAGCCTAGAACTGTGTGATGCCTGTGGTCTCATTAATGCCATATAAAGAGGGTCCACAGGCAGCATACAGTTCACAGCTCCTTCACGTGATGCCTTTTTATATGCAGCCCAAAACTGCATGGGCTCTTTTTTTGGTCAGCATTGCAGACTTACATCTAGTTGTCCACCACCATCCTTGGTTGTTTTTTGGTAAGTATTATTGTTTTCCAAATAGCTACCCACCATTGATTGCACATTTCTCACTTCTTTTTTTTCCAGATGCACTTTACCAGCTTCAGACTCATTTTATTTCCTGCCCACATAGCTAACCTCTCTAGATTCCCTTGTACGGTTTCTCTTTCCTCATTGGTGTCTGCAAAACCTCCCAAGTTAATGTCTTCTGCAACTTGATGGTTTGAGGTGTTTGAGACACAGCCCTGCATTGCAGGCAGGGCACTTAGCCTCGGGAAGGCATAATGCCACCTGGAGCTCCAGGGAGTACAGGAAGACTGTGATTGTTGTGCTGCCATTGAGGAAGTCCATTCTCTGTACCCTACCAGCTCTTCTGGCCAGTGCAGAAGGGGGGCGGGGCTACGGTTCTGTTTCTTCACACCCTTTTGAGGGGCAGACACCACCACCAGCACTAGCCTTTCACAGACCTTGCACTTCGCAGTGTGAGCACTGTCATCGTGTACGCATGCAGGGGCCAGACACAAGTAAGAGGGAGGCTCCTTCCACCTTTGACCCCCTAGCACATCCATGCAGCGGCTGAGCACCATCTTACCGTTTTAACGGATATGCTATTCATTGCCTCTCGAGGATCATGAGTGAAATAGTAAATGCCTCTGGACACAACACTAATAATCCCTGTAGCACCTTACTGGATACCTGCCTGAAACATTTCCTTTGAGCATTGATCCTTTCTCCACAGTCCTTCAGCCAGTTTTCAATCCCTGCAGCAATGCTCATACTCAAGCCCTTGAGCCAGATAAGCTTACATTAAACCATTTTGATGTAAGCATTCTGGTAAGAATCCCTAATCCACTAGGGACCATGTTCTACATTTTTTGTACACCCAAAACTGAGGTAGCTCACTCCCTTGGCCAGCATGTCCACCCACTTCCCAGCACTTTTGGGCTGCACTCACCCCCGCTACATCTTCTGGCAGGAGAGACAACGTGGCGATTGGACACTGCTGCAATCTCCACCTCCGGCAAATTTGCTACCACTGGTGACCTGGGACTGGGGTTTTTGCCATCATAAACACAGGGTGAATCCGGTTAGTGGATTTTAACAGTTTAGAGAAGAATGATTGTCCTTCTTAAAGCTGGAGTGTCCATGAGTGCCCATGTTGGAGTGGTACTACAGCATGTGATTGCTTTTTAAAACCCCAGAAGCTTATATAGCTAGTCAGCTCAGTCTTCCTGTGCACTTCTGTGTTTTCAGTTAGTGCACGTGCCCTCCTACAGCCATTCTCTATTGCTAGAATATATACAGCGTGGGGCGTACCATGTAACAAACAGAACCCAGGATTACCTCGAGCAGCAAAAATTAGGAGCAAATCAAAAGCTTGATAACTGCTCTTGCCTGAGTAGCAGCCCACAGTTAGGAGTGGAATCTGTTCCGTTTGCCTGGGGCAGCAGAACACCTATCTAGGGTCTGCACAGTTTGTCTGACCGTAGGAGTGTTTCTTTGTTGGACGTACAGTGCGCTGCCTGGCCAGAATGGCCGCAGGGGGTAACACGGTATGCAGTAGCATGCAATTCTAATTATAAAAATGGTCAGACTGACTCCAGGCTCCCAGGATAAATATATTGGGCCTGATTCTCTGTTGGTGTAAGTTGGCACAGCTCCACTGAAATTTACACCAGCCCCAGGTTTCTTCACTGATTAGGAAGCTATTTATCTTTCATGTTCCTGGCTGTTTGCTTTCCTAACATTTTATGCATAAAAATAAAAACCACAAGTGACTAAAATAGTAATTTGTCAGTTTTGACAGAACACCTATTAGTTATTAGGTTGGGGATTGCTGTGGTTTTTAAGAGAAATACATCAGTTGCCATTTAAGTCACTGCTGAATCACATGCTTCTGTCAATAGACAACTGACTTGGTAAGGCCAGGAATTTCCCCCCACACTTTTGTCGCACCTTGTTAAGGCCCTCGTCCTGCACTATTAAAGGCAATCAGAGCTTTGCCATTGACTTCTGTGAATGCAGGAACAAGCCCTAAATGTACAATTGTGTTGGAGATGCATTTAATTTAAGAAAATCAGAAAATTCACTTATGTATGGAGGGTCTGCACAAGGCTCCCTGCATGGAAATATTGCTGTAGCCCTCCCTGAGGGAGGTGTGAGTGGATTGGTCACACAGGGTGATCCCTGAAGACGGATCTCTGTACTGATCCCTAATAAGCTGGTGTGGTGAGGGCCTATGGGCCCAGGGTGGGGGAAGTTCTACTGAAGCTGCAGCTGCACATATTTAGCAGTAACCTACTTGCTCCCCAGTGCACAGGGGCAGAGGATGCTATTCTGGCCCATAGGCTGAAGTAGCAGATGCAGAGGGGCTGAAATTTCTTCCCACTCAAACCTCACACAAGACAAAGCCCATTTGTGCAAGGAGGGGTGAATCATCTCGTCCCATGGAGGAGGAGGAGGAGTGTGCAAAAGGAACAGTCCAGCAGCTGCCTTTGAAAGCTGGATACATTTTTGCTAGGAAATAAATAAATAGAAAATTGTAACCATTCAAGGGATCCAGATATTTCCCAAGCAGGAAGCCCTGGAGGTTCAAGGCTGTTTAGCAGCTTGTTTTGGTTTTATTTAGATTCAGCTCTGAAAAATCATCAGCCTAACACAAGCACCACCTCAGTTGAGTTCAGATTGCTAATAAAATAGAAAAATTATTCCATCACAGTGCTGACATTCTTGAATGTCAACAACAAAACAACCTTTCATGTCTTCCTTATGCATAATAAAAGAAGGGTCCAAATCCAATTTAAAAAAATGCTCTTTACAGATTGTGCTTCTTTTAAAGGCAAATATTTGAAAGTATGGAAAAGCACAGTTAATGCACCCAAACTCTGCAACTGTAGTTAGGCCAGAAACTCTTAGATGATTTTATCCATCCATAACAGAGTTTCATCTCATCAGCGATAACAGAAATTACAGTGCCTTATTCTTCAATACACAGTGATATCACTAACTCTGGCCTACCTTATGGCCATACACAATTCACAGTAAAAGATATACTGTACTGCTTGGTGGAGGTGCAAGGAATTATTCTAACTTGGAATCCGAGATGGGAAGGATCTAGGATGACCAGATAGCTGTGAGGATGCAGCATCTCAGGTTACAACTCATCAGATGCTAATCCAATCACCCGGTGTAGCTCCAGCATTGTTTCACAGTTCGACTACTCTCGGCTCTCACTCGAAGTCAGGTAACCTGGATGCTGTAACTGGAATGTACTAACTCAAGCAGAGCTAACTATTGCAGTGTGGACAGGGTTGGAGAGAACTCAGGGTGTGTCTACACAGCAGCTGGAGGGTGCTTCCAAACACAGGTATATAGACACACGCTAGCTCTGCTGGAGCTAGTGTGCTAAAAAAAATAACTGTGTCCCTTAGCAGCACGGGCAGTGGCTCAGACTTCTGCCTGAATACAATCACACCCAACCCCACGGGTATGTAGTTGGGTGGCTAGCCTGAGCCGCCTCCTGTGCTACCCCTGGCTACGTGGTTATTTTTAGTGTGCTAGCTCAAGCAGAGCTAGCACGTGCCTGTCGATCCATGCTGGGGAACACCCTCCCAGTTGCTGGGTAGATATACCCCTAAGTATTGTCAACAAGCATTTTTTTTTTAAATGAGTCAAGCCCCAAAACACTATGACATTGGCTTAAAGTCATGAGACTAAAAATAATACATTGGCTTCTTTTTATTTGCCTTGTGGTTTAGGATTCACATTTTCAAGCTTTGCTCCACAACTAATTGTGCATTACTAATTATTATAAAGGCTGAAGGGTAAGAGAGAAGCTAAGAATTATATTTGATATTTTTCAGTTGTACTATTCTGCATTTTTAAAATTTCAGTAAAATTATGTTATAATAGGAATGTATCTAGTGTTTATGTACCAAGAGTCCTAAATTACCTTGAACAACTGTGCCGTCTTACATGACAAGAAATTTAATGTAGCACATGCCGAAGACACGTTGAAGATTTTTTCCAACTAAATTGGTCATATTAATCTCTCTTAATTGATTTTTTGTTACAGATACAGTATAGAGATTCACTTTATTGCAATGAATATTAAATCAGCTGGTAACTAATAAAGAGGAAGTTCTTTTAGAATCCTGAGCAGAGCAGATCCATATTGCTCCTAATGTAGAGCCAAATCAAGAGCTATTACTGCCAGAAGTAAGAGTCTTTTATTAATTAATTCCCCCTCACCATATAGTCAAATGCACTGTATATCATTCGTCTAATGGTACATTTCATTCATTTTAAGAAGTTCGGATGCTTAGGGCTGGATTGTGACAGATCCTTGCCCAGGTGCATGAGTAACAAGAAGACACACACACACACACACACACACACTCTCTCTCTCTCTCTCTCCTTAAGAACTGCATCATTCCTTACGAGCAACACAAAAGTGATGGAACAGGGCTGAGGATCTAGCCTACTGTGGCTGCTCTGTTTCCATAGCCACTACGCTATCAGTAACTCATTATTTTGTAGACTGCTCTGAGACACTTTGAGGATGAATATAGCTGCTGTATGAATCCAAATTCTGCTCCTTTCAGTTTCTCTAGCACTTAATATTTCATCTTTAAAAGCCTGCGATGGGCTTAAATAACTTAATAGAAAATGTAAAATGGACTACATTTTTAGAAATATTTAATATGTAGTGAAGTAAAATAAAATATATATCTCCCTACATTCAAAGCAACAGAAATACTCTAACACACATAAAACGAATGGACAATCTTTTACTGAAGTCATGGGAGCTTTTCTGTTGACCTTAGTGAAAGCAGGACTGAGTCCCCTGCCCCCAGTAATAATAATACTTATCTCTTATTTAGGGCTTTTTATCCTTGGCTCTCAAAGCATTTTACAAATGAAGGTAAGTATCATTAGCCCCATTTTACATATAGGGAACTGAGGCACAGAGAACTGAAGTGACTTTCCAAAAGTCACACAATAAGTCAGTGGCAGAGCCTGGAAGAGAACTGAGGTTTCCTAACTACCAATCCTGTGCCCTATCCCCAGGACCATGCTGCCTCGATATGCAAGGCCTTTCTGGAGCTACATATTCTACTCCTGACATTCTCTTGAGTTGTTTGGATCTGGGCCATGAAGGTTCATGATGAGCTAGAGACTGTAAACATTCCTCAGACTCTAGGAGCAAATTGGCACAACACAAAAGCAGGACAAATACTTTATTTTTTTAATTTCATTTTTGCTAACCACTGTTATACTCAGATTCCTGAGTGTTGTATGAAAAAATAAAAATTGTAAACAAACAAAACAAACAAACAAGAACTTTCCCAAACTTGATAATACACCTCTACCCCGATATAATGCGGTCCTATATAACCCGAATTCGGCTATAACACGGTAAAGCAGCGCTCTGGGGGACAGGGCTGCTTTACCTCGTTATATTCAAATGTGTGTTACCGCAAGCAGTTCCTCTGCGCCCGCCCGTTGCTTGCTGCGGCCCCCCGCCCCAGCTCACCTCTGCTCCGCCTCCTCCCACGAGCGCGCTGCAGCTCCGCTTCTCCTCCCTCCCAGGCTTGCCGTGCCAAACAGCTGATTGGCGCGGCAAGCCTGGGAGGGAGGGGGGAGAAGTGGACCTGCGGCGCGCTCATGGGAGGAGGCGGAACGGAGGTGAGCTGGGGCGGGGGCCCCAGGGAGGGCTGCAGCAAGTAACGGGGGGCGCAGATGAACTGCTCCCCGCTCCAGCTCATCTCCGCCTCCTCCCCTGAGCACGCCACCGCCGCTCCGCTTCTCCCCACCACCCCCTTTCAGGCTTGCCGGGCCAAACAGCTGATTGGCGCAGCAAGCCTGGAAGGGAGGGAGAAGCGGAGCGGCAGCAGCGCGCTCAGGGAGGAGGCGGAGGCAGAGCAGAGGTGAGCTGGGGCGGGGAGTGGTTCCTCTCCCTACCCCGATATAACGCGGTCTCACCTAAAACACGGTGAGATTTTTCGGCTCCCGAGGACCACGTTATATCGGGGTAGAGGTGTATTATGGTCACACAACCAATTTTTAAGAGATCGCAGGGTCTTTTCAGACTTAATGACTCGTAGTTGGGAAGCCAGAGATAAACAAGAATCCTTTCTGATCTAGTTAATATTGTAAACATCATATTTTTTCCCTTTGTGGAGGCAGGCCAGATATCACCAACTTTTCAGATGCACTGGTCTTTCTCAATATGACAATAATAATGTTCAAGACTGACTCCTTTAAAATTTTTGAAACCCTGATTTTTCCCCTGTTGCTGGGAAAGCCTTTTGACCATGTGTTGACTTATGGTAACTTTGACACATTTATTTTAAGTAGGGGGAATATTTTAAGAAGCTTAGGTCATGCGGAATGGCTTGAAACACATGTTAAAGGGGAGGGAAATAAACAAGCAAAGCTTACTGCTGTGTGTTATTTTTTACAGCCATCAGAAGTCATGAGATATTGTTACCCAGTCAGAAGTCATGAGATATTTTAATGGCAAGGGAGGAAGAAGGTCATCCTGTAAAGGTTTTCCTCAGCTGATCTGGGGAACATTTGAACTTCTCTATGTTACAACTCTCTCCCAACGCGGAAAAGAAAAATGGCCATTTTCAAGGCCATTTAGGAGCTTTCACCTTTTCCACTAATCCCACTTTTGGATACATCTTTTGCAAATGAAGCCACTTACAATCAATCTTTCTTTAATTATCAGAAAGACTTTCCAGTCAGCAATCTCTCTGTTACACTACCTACCTATTTTAGGAATCGTATAGCATCCATCACTGTAGTACTTAAGCACTCTGATATACCAATTTCTTACTACAGAATGGACCTGCACCTTGACTGGGCAGGTAATTGTATAATAATATGGCATGGTAATGCTCAGAGGTGAAAGTAAGCCAGTATGCCCTGGTACGGCATACTGGCAAGAGCCGGTGCGCCGTACCGGGGCGGCCCGGCTTCCCCAGGCGGCAATTTAAAGGGCCTGGGGCTCCAGCAGCGGCTGGAGCCCCAGGCCCTTTAAATTGCCGCCAGAGCCTGGCTGCTGGAGCCCTGGGGTAGCGGCAGCAGGGCTCCGGGGGTTATTTAAAGGGCCGGGGCTCCCGCTGCCTCTACTGCCCTGGGCCCTTTAAATAGCCGCTGGAGCCCCGCTGCCGCTACCCCAGGGCTCCGGGGGCTATTTAATGGGCCAGGGTGGTAGAAGCAAGGGGGTCCTGGGCCCTTTAAATAGCCCCCAGAGCCCTGGAGTAGCGGTGGGGCTCCGGGGACTATTTAAAAGGCCCGGGGCTCCCGCTGCCTCTACGTCCCCGCCCTTTAAACCACTGCTGGAGCCCCTGGCTGCTGCTGCTACCCCAGGGCTCTGGCAGCAGGGCTCCGGCAGCTATTTAAAGGGCCCGGGGCTCCCCTGCCTCTACCGCCCCGGGCCCTTTAAATAGCCCCCGGAGCCCTGGGGTAGCAGCGGCAGCCGGGGACTCCGGCAGCGGTTTAAAGGGTCGGGGCTGTAGCAGCGGCCGAGCCCTGGGCCCTTTAAACTGCTGCCGGAGCCCCCAGCTGCTGCTGCTACCCTGGCGGGGGAGGGCACTTACCGGTACAGGGCAGGCCAGGGCTGGCTCTGACCCTCCCCCATCCCCGCCCTTTCTGTCCGAGGCCCCACCCCTTCCGGGGGCCAGAGCCAGCCCCAACCCAGCCCTGTACTGGTAAGTCTCTATTTCTACTTTCACCCCTGGTAATGCTGGTCCTCAAAGTATTCTGAAAAATGAATTTTCTCCAATAAACAGTTAAGTCAGTCAAACGGTTACACTCTTAGGAAAAGTGAAAAGAAATATCTGTCTCAGACAACTTTGTCCATAAATACTAGTGGCCAAGTTCTCCCCTTGGTTATATTTGAGGAAAGAGCGTGGGCACTGAGGAATGGTGCTCTCTCAAGTCGGTCACATGTCAGTGTGTGGCATGGGTTAGGTGACTGAACTTTCAAAATCAAAAACTGAGCCACTTTTGTGGCAACATATTTTAGGGTCACAAGATAGTTTATATTACAGACAAGAAAATGCTGATAGATTCTCACTTTGCAGCAACATGTGTATATTACTGAATGTGGTAAATTTTCAAGCAACTTAATGTTCTGAATGAGTTTATCTGATACACTGGACAAGTGTGATTAATATTCACGCTGAATAAAAGAATAGCTTAAATGAGGTCTGTGCTCGTCCAGCTTTTCTCTTCATTCCAAACGTTGTTCATCACACTGACTACTCATTCTATTGGACTGTTTAATGCTGGTAAACACAGAGCAAATTCTACTTGGTATAGCAATACATCAAAACAAATATTTTGTACTTCTAAAAAACAAAATCAGGCATAAAATACATTTTGATAGATAAAATGAAAACCCAGGGCATTCCAAATGTCCTAAAGAAGTTTTTGAATATCATGAAAAACTGTCACAGTAACTCCAAGATGTATAGTCATTTTAGTAGTGGGGTCCTGTGACTCAAGAATCACTTAATGCAGGGTGATAAGGTTATGGGCATATCCTGATTCTAGTATGTACATTTTGGTTCACCAAAGAATGTCACGTGAGGTCTCAAGTTAGAGTCAGTGTCACACTGGTCATTACTATCATAGTGAAATGTATGAAGAAGTTATGTATATATACTGAAAATATGTTTAAGTCTGTATCAAGATATTTGTCACCAGCAAAGGTGAAAAACAGGTTTTCTTCCAAACGGGAGGTAAGAAATATGTCTCTCTCTCTGTCAGGATGTAAATTAAGCATTGTAAACTAACACAATGGCTGCCCATTTACATATGAAGTCAAATATTAATGAAGAGATGTGAAGCAAACAGGGAAGGGGCACACAGGAAAAAAGACAATCTGTGGGAGGTTATCCTGTCTGTGAGTAAAGACCATGAACTTCAGGGGTATATCTAGAAGACAAAGAAGATACCCCTGTGACAGGTTCGGCCACAGAGACCCCCTTTGGACTGTCACCTGATGTGCTGAAATTAGCTCTGAGCCCATTTTCCCTGCCAGCTTGAGACTCCAGAACCCTGCCTTGTTGAGCCAGACACGCCAGCCTGCTGCAACACAGACTCAGGGTCTGGGCCCTGCCCCCAAAGCTGCAGACTTTAACCAAAAACAGCTCAGCAGGTTACCTCTCCAGCACCCAGACACCCAGTTCCAAATGAGATCCAAACCCCAAATAAATCCGTTTTACTCTGTATAAAGCTTATACAGGGTAAACTCATAAATTGTCCGCCATCTATAACACTAATAGAGAGATATGCACAGCTGTTTGCACCCCCAGGTACTAATCACTCTGGGTTTATTAATAAACCAAAGTGATTTTATTAAGTATAAAAAGTAGGATTTAAGTGGTTTCAAGTAATAACAGAGAACCAAGTAAGTCACCAAGCAAAATAAAGCAAAACACGCAAGTCTAAGCCTTATACATTAAGAAACTGATTACAGGTAATATCTCACCCGCAGAGATGTTCCAATAAGCTTCTTTCACAGACTAGACTCCTTCTTAGTCTGGGCCCAATCCTTTCCCCTGGTACAGTCTTTGTTAGTTCCAGCAGACATCTCAGGTGGTAAGCAGGGGCTCTCTCATGACTGGCAGCCCCCTTGCCTTGCTCCACCCTCTTTTATAGCTTTGGCACAAGGCGGGGATCTTTTGTCTGTGCTTGGCCCCCACCCCTCCTTCTAAATGGAAAAGTACAAGATTTAAGATGGATTTCAGTATCAGGTGACATGGTCTCATGTCCCTGTGAGACCTCATTCTTCATTACCCAGGGGCTGGCCCACACATACACAGGAAGGCTTGCAGGTAAATAAACCCATTCACAGTTCATTGATTCTGAAGCACCCTTAATGGCTTCCACTTAATATGTTTATATCAGTAATACAAGTTTATGTCTTATTCTCCTAACTCCAGACATAGAAATAATACATGCAAACAAATAGGATGAACACACTCAGTAGATTACAAGCTTTCTAATGATACCATACAAGAGACCTTTTGCATAAAGCATATTCCAGTTACATCATATTCAGACTCATAAGCATATTTCCATAAAACATATGGAGTGCAACATCACAACCCCTTCATCTTGTACCTAGGAAGTAAATGGATGTGTTTATATTCATGAAAATGGGATCTCAGCCAGCCTTGGTTGAAAATGCTGAAAATCTTTAGACAGGAGGTTAATCTGTCTCTAGAAAGTGTGTTATGATATTGTTTCATACGTAACCATGTTTCCAGTATCCTTACTCCCTATCTCCTGAATATCTACTATTGGATAATAAACTTATTCTTGTTTTCACTATAAATATATCTCAGTGCACTGGTGTTAAGCAAATGCTGGTCCTGAGTTGAATCTTACAAGCTGGTGTATGTTTATGTGTATGTTTGTTTTCTCTGTGTGTGTTTTCTGAGTGTGAGTGTTCTCTGTGTCCTGGTATTTCTCTGAGTGTTTAGTGGATATGGGGCTGGACAAAACAGAGAATGCTTAGAGAGAGCTTGGCCGTTGGTGTGTGCCAACCTGCTCAGAGGGAGTGAAGCCTACAGAGGCCTGGAAGGCAGTGCTTGTACTGCCAGAGGCCATTGGTTTCAGGGAGCTGATCCTCAGTGGGAAGAAGTCTTGTCTGTGTCTGCTAAGGGCAGGTAGTGGTGAGGTGCCTCACAACCCTGGGTACCCTTGGGGAGCATCACAGGTCTCAGGAAGCACAGGTCCCTGTTTAACTATATAGCGGGGTGGCCAAACTTACTGGCCCTCCGAGCCACATACAAAAATCTTCAGAAGTTCAAGAGCTGGAGCACACCTGCCAGGAGTCGGGGCTCGGGGTGTGAGCCCCACTCTTGCTGAAGCCCCAAGCCCCGGCAAGTGCGCCCTACAGGGCTGAAGCCCCAATACCCCCCTCCCTGCTGGACAGAAGCCCCTACCCCACCACCCCACTGCAAGGCAGAGGTCCTGAGCTCCCCCCCAGTCTGGTAGGCAGAGAATGGGGGAGGATGTGGGGGGCTTGCGACCGCACTTTAACAGCTCGCAAACCACAGTTTGGCCAGCCCTGCTATATGGGTTGCACATATCTCAGACACTGCCGGTGCTGACTGTAATTTACGTTGCAATGCACATCAGTATTTAATGGGTGGATGTTTTGCTGTTGTAATTGGAGTGGGGCAAATGAAGTTGTGTGGTAAGCTTACAAGTGATACAAGACATTGTCCTTTATTCCTTCCCTAAATGGATGGCACTACGCAGAGAAGTACTGAGCACAGAATGCTTCCAGTCTGCCAGTGGTAACAATAGTTTCATGTTTTACTGCAGAGTGAGATGGCCGTGCTGCTCAAACCAATATCTGACAAGATCCAGGAAATCCAGACCTTCAGAGAGAGAAACCGAGGAAGTAAAATGTTCAACCACCTCTCAGCTGTCAGCGAAAGCATTCCTGCACTTGGGTGGATAACAGTGGTGAGTTACACACAGACTAGGGCATTTTTAAACACACTTCTTAATGGTACTCCATAAACAAATAATCAAATCAGAGCAGTCCCTAATATTATTTAACTCTGCATTCCCATCTCCTTATCTCTACACTCAGGCCTTGTCTACACTAGGGGATTAAGTTGACCTAAGTTACGCTATTCCAGCTACGTGAATAACGTAGCTTAGGTCAACTTACCCCAGTGTGTTCACTGCACTGTGTCGATGGGAGATGCTCTCTGGTCGACTTCCCTTACTCTTCTTGGAGAGCTGGGGTACCGGAGTCGACTGAAGAGCGCTCTGTCGTCGATTTAGCGGGTCTTCACTAGACCCGCTAAATCGATCCCCCGCTGCATCGCTCGCAGCCCCGTTGATCTCCCCTGTAGTGAAGACAAGCTCTTAGTCTAAAATACTGGTGGGGGGTTTTGACTAATGTTTTAAATCTTCTCTTCTTTTATTTTTGTCTTGCTATACTTGGGTGATGGTGCTGTTCTCTTAGTCTCCTAAACCAGGCCCTTATGTCAAGGAGATGAATGATGCTGCTACCTTTTATACTAACAGGGTGTTAAAGGACTACAAAAACAGGTATGTTGCCTGGTGTTAATGTCCACACTTTCTCTATTGATAGCTTAGAACTAGCTTTACTGAGGTGCTAGAGAGTACTGTATTATTTGCAAAAACATCACAAGAAAGTGTTTTGAAAATTAAAAAGCATTCAACACATGAACTTACGGGCCCACACACACACAACTACAGCACTCCCTGTCTGACTGATACACTGCTGCAGAGATGGAATTCCCTGACTGCCCATCTTGCTTTTCTGCTTGAAAAATTGCACTTTGGCTCTATCACCTGGAGTCCGGCTCCATGCAGTTGAGACTTTACTGCCCCTTGATGCTGTGTTTCCAAAGCGGCTTTCTTTGCACCGATGCATGGGGATGTTAAGGGTGTGGGCACAGGGAGGCATGTGGTTGCAGCAGCAGATACGGTGCAGTGCTACTGGTGTTCTGTGGCCTGAGATAGAGAGAGGATGACTCCTTTTCTGAGCCCCTTTGGAGAACCCTTTCACAAATCCCATTCGCTTGGCCTTTGCAGAGGGGTCAGTTTTTAGCTGTTAGTACCATATTGTTACTAAAATACAATACCTGCAAATTTGGTTTTTTCCCCCCCTTGTCATGGAAGATGATGGCTAAATTAGGTTGATTCAAAACCCATTTTTGTTCTTTTATAGAATATACCTGATTTAAGTCCTTATATCAGGTCTGTTGATACACATTTTCATCCACACTGGTCAGCAGAGGTAAAGCAGCTCACAAGTAATTTAATCTTTTGCCCAAGTAAAAATTAATCTGCAGATCTGAATTTTTGTGAAAGTTCTTTTAATTATAGTTATGAATTGCCCGCTGGAGCCCCAAATTATCTACTCTGGGTAATTCTTTGCTCCATTTTAGAATGTACTTTTTGAGGGGGCATAAGCACCAGTGGGGAAAGTGCGCCTTTTCAAAAGGACTAAACTATGTACATGATTTTTAGGGGTGATGTTTGTTTAGTATTTCACGCAAAGATATTTCTGAGTATTGGAGCTGGAAAAGTTATATAAAAATAAACAAGCAAGACACAGGATTTAAGTGTGGAGATTTTCCTCTGAGGCTTCATTTACTTTAAGACCTGATGCCAGTGCCAAGCAATGGAATCAATGGGAGTCTTTCCATTGACTCCAGCAGGCCGTGGATCAGGCTTTTAGTGATCACTGTTATTATCTTTAACTAGATTTTCACCATTAAGGGCTCCATCCTACAAACAGTTACTCCCGTGCATATTCTTACTTCCACTCATTGTCCCATTGCAGTCAATGATAGCCATCCGGGGGCTTGGAGTTTAGGAAAATTAGGCCACTTATTTAGGTGCCTAAATAATAATGTGGGAACCTAACTTATTTTTAAAAATCTTGGCTTATAAATATGAGTCTAACAGAAATTATAATGTGACACCATATTATCTAGCCTAAAGATACGCATAACCTTTGCTTCCTGACCAGCCTTCATTTATGACAACTCCTCCTTTTCTTTTGAGATTAATATTTTGGTTGCGTTTAAGAGTTTATAAGGTGCTGGTTAAAATGTTCCAAGGGGGAAAGGGTAGCAGAGCACATGCTGGGTTGAGAGGTGTAAAGGAGAGCGACAAGCTACCTTTGGACTCAGAAGCCAGGACATTTTACAGAATATGCTGATATTTAATTTTCTAAAAATCAAAACACTGAGGGGAACCAGGTTTGAATTCCTGGCACAGGGCCCCATCTTGCTTTATTACTGCCCTGGTTCACTTTGAGCCTGGGCAGGAAGCATTCTGTCCTGGAGCCCTCTTGTTCCCTTATCTCTCCTCTGCAAGGATCTCAGGGCTCACCAGTCTGCTAGGCCTCACCGTTTGCTGGGCTGCCTGTCTGTCAGCAGTCTTCTGACTTAATTGTCTGTGGCCAGTGACAGATGCAGTATCTAGTCCACTTTAAATACCTAAGTATCTATATTTAAGTATCTATATTTAAACACTATAAATCATACATAGAAATATTTCCTTTTTTTTTCCTCTTACAGTGACTTACGTCATGTTGATTGGGTGAAATCATACTTGAACATCTGGACTGAGCTTCAAGCTTACATCAAAGAGCATCATACCACAGGCCTCACCTGGAGTAAAACCGTGAGTGCTCCTCCCCTTTCACTGTCAGAACAGGAAAACAACACTAGCTGAGTCTGCTTTTACCAGATTCTGGCATTACTGCAGCGAGCCCAAACATTATCTCTGGGAGAGGAAAGGATTAAAGAAAAACAAACAAACAAACAAAAACAACAACACGACATTTCTGTATTGAAAATTTTAAAAATATTTTAAGAAGGGGATAAGACAAAATGTGACACAGGAAGAAGATTCAAAACAAAAGCTGACAGTGTAAAGCAGTGAATGTTGTAGTAAGGTAGCTTTTTAGGCTGTCTACACTACAGACCTTACAGCGGCACAGCTGTACCACTGCACGGTAAGGTCTCCTGTGTAGCTGCTCTATGCCGGCAGGAGAGAGCTCTCCTGCTGGCATAATTAAACCACTCCCAATGAGCAGTGGTAGCTATGTCAGCAGGAGAGCGTCTCCCACCGACATAGCACTATCCACATTGGCACTTGTCGGCGGAACTGATGTTGGTCAGGGGTGTGTTTTTTCACACCCCTGACTGACAAAAGTTTTGCTGACAAAAGTGCTGGTGTAGACAAAGCCTTAGTCTCCTAGTATGAAAGATCTAAAGTGGGTTGGGTGCATTGATAAAATAAAATGGAGACCTGAGCGGGCAGAGGTGGACATCGTAATCAAATAGTCATCAGACATGAACAAACTAGGCTCAATGCATGCTGGCTGCAGGACTTTTCTTTCTTTAACCTGCATTTGTGGGTAGTGCCATCTCTACCCTCATCTTTCCTTTCACTTTGCCAAAGCATCACGACTGATGAGCCCCAGGGAGGTGAAGCCTCCCCAGAAATTTTATACCTTACAGAAATCAGAGACAAAATAGTGCTGGCTGTATTGCTGCACAACTGTGCTTCTCCAGGGCAGAGCAGGCAACAGTCACAGCTCACTGTTCTTAGCCAGTAGCAGAAGTGACATTCTTTTTGCTCTCTGCCGAGAACAGCTGAAACATGTGCGAAAGATAGATGGAACGATGCTTCAGGACAATTGTGGCCTAGACATTTGGGGAGGGGGAGAAATTCTTTGGGGAGGTGGTGAAATTCTTTGGGCTCCTAGTTCTCAGCAGCAATGAGGGAGGAGGAGTAGGAAAATTAGATTCTCCAGGTCCAGTGCGCCATTGCTGGGGGGGGATAGAGAGCAGAAGAAAGATTAAGAAGGGGATAAAAATTAAGGAGAGATTGAAAGGTGGAAGAATGGGAGGGAAAGACAGAGAAGAGGGAGGTTTAATAATGAGAAAAAGAAATACAAGGGACACGTACCACGTTATTATAGTATAGATAATTTTATTTTACTATGTTATACTAATATAAATAATTATTGAGCTCCATGCTGTGTGTATATATATTGTGTGTACATATATACAATATAAGTACATTTTCATTGTGTTATAGCTATGATGTGTAACCACATGAGAGGATCATCTGGCAATCTGTTGTCTATTCTTCTCTTAAATAGGGTTAAACTTTAAGAATAAAGAATTTGCTGTGTTTGACACACATGCAAGGATTTTGATCCCCTGTCAATATAAAAATGTAAGAGTCTAAGATTCTTCTTGGGATTCTAAAGAATGTACTCACATACATCAAGAATTCCTCTAACTAGATAATAAGTGAGTCAAAATGTCTTAGGCCCTGAAATGTCATTAACAGTTTTTTGGTTTTGGAGTGTCTTCATTTTTGTTAAAAAGCACACACATACAATATTGTTCATAGTTTCTTTTGTGTAAGCAAATAAAGACAGTTTTAAAATTTGTAATTACGGGGGATGGGACAAGTCACCAGAATGTTACAGTTTCAGGCCAAAACAGTTTTCCAATCCAAAGACATAGAGGAGCTAAAATAATGTTTTATAATGGAGGCTTTAACTTCAGCTATGAAGAGGATACCTCTCTCCCCCGCCCCCAATATATATGACACATATGTAGAGGTGAGATCCATGTGATAAACTGCATCTATTTCTAACCTTTGATGCCTGCGTCCTAACCACTAAGCCACCTCTTCTGAGACTTATTCTAATATTACAAACCCATGGTTGCCAAATCACTACAGCCTAATAGTAGGAGTCAGGATAAAGGCCCTGATGCAAGTTTTATTGTAGTCAATGGGAGTCTTTCCACTGACTTTAACAGGAGTTACGTTGGCCCAGAGAAAGAAACACGTATTAGCATGCCAAGGATCACACTTGACATGTCTCTTTAGACACATACATTCACTGCAAATGCTTTGCACTCAAGGGGTTTGAAACTTACTTCTGTTCAGAGAAAACAACTGTGCCCAGTACATCATGTTACTTGTGCTCAGATTTGCACTGGACTACAACTTTGCACTCTTCCCTGAGCACCATGCAAGACCTTGCAGCATAGCAAGTGCAAGTTCAAGTTCAAACAAAGAAGAAACTAGCATTTGCTGAAATGTGTGTACTTTTTGGTCTGAACCAAAGTAAAATATTAAACTTTTTTGAGGTGTCTGAGAAATTAGCTGCTTTTTTGTGGGGTTCTTTATTTAGCAAAGGTTTAAAATATTAAACTTCACTTTCTTTCTCAGTGTTTAGTATAAAATTACACCCTTGCTGCATCCTATTCTATTTTAATCCAGCTAGTGGGTGTGAGAAGAATTACCCATTTTGAAATGATTATAAGACAGGGCTAAGGAACTCTATTACCCTGTTAGCAGAATGAGCATTAGAATAAGGGCCAATTTTATATCTGCTAATATATAAAAGAAATCATTTTATTTTACATAATGGAATTTTACAGGTATGGAACTAATATTATAAGACAAAGCTATCTCATTTGCATTTTGTCAAATAGGGTCATTTTTAGCTTTGTGGGCACCTGCAGTCTTTCCCAGAATAGTAGCTATTGCAGGATACATTTGACTGGTTGTAAGACAGCATCTCAACCTCCCACCCAGGGTCTCTCTGTTTCCCTTGGTTTAATTGTCAATCAGAGTGCTGTATGCAAACAGACCGAGACACACTATTTGTTCATATCAAATATAACTTCTCCACAGACAGTACTCAATCCATCACAGTTGGTTAAAGACAATTTACTGCATCCATAGTATTATTAGTTTCACTCATTTGAAGTATGTCCTCATATCTGAAGTGGGTTATCCTGAAAGTATGGTTCAGTTAAATCTCAGATGACCTGGGACTCAGATGTCAAATTCTAAACATATTTTCTTATTGATGTGATATGTAATTCTTTTGACATACCATCAAGTGAACCTTACAAAGTCAGAAGTTTAATAAATTAGCATGTATCTTCTCTGTTTAGATATTTTCTACCAGACACCTGTAACAAATCCATGAGTTATTAAAATGGTAATATGATTTTTCTTTTACTTTTTAAAGTTAGAATTAAACAGTCACATATCAATGTTTTTGGATAGTTTTCAGTGAATCCCTGAGTATATACTCAGGCTTTCAAAAGTGATACACCTAAGAGTTTCAGCCAGGCATAAAGTGACTGTATCATAAAGATACTGCATTTAAAAGGGAACTTTTGACCAATTTAGCACAGGTTTAACTCCCAGTGAAATCAGTGGAACTGTTCACAAGGCCTGATCCTGCACTATTGAAGTCAATGGGATCTTTGCCATTGACTTCAACAGGTCAGGACCAGACCCACAGTGCATAAAGTCGGGCACATGCCCAGGTGTTTGCAGGATCAGGGTCTTAGATAGGTACTGTGGGACTATTACAAACAAAATTGTTAATCCTTGCAAGGAATAGCATCCGCTTATGTGCATAAAAGGAGAAACTGGTCGTTTGGCTAGGCATTGAGAAAGAGGAATGTTTATGGAAAGAAAACGTTGGTACAGAATTGCTATTGTGTATAGAAAAATTTTTTGAACAACTTGAATGCATATTTATAAGTACTATGTCATACAAATAATTTGCCTTCGGTATTTATAAAACTGGACAAGGAATGCTAGAAATCACACATACACACAAATAAAAATAAATAAATCAGTGTGTTTGGGGGTTTTAAAGAGAGAAAAAGTGTCTTGGAAAATGATTAGCAAATTACTACTTTTTTCCAAGCAGTTTGCAAATATCTTGGGGAAATGTACAAAATCAAGAAGATAGGAGTTACCAAATTAGATCAGACCATTAGGGCATCTAGAACTGTATCTCTGTCTCTGGCACTGGCCAGTTCTGGATGCTTTAAGAGGAAGGGTCAAGATAGGTCTTAATGGAGTACAGTATAGAGGTACTAGTACAGGGCACATAAGGGTGAAAGCACACATAAGCAATCAGCCCTCATAATATAATCACAGGAACTCTAACAGCTTTTATTATTGTGCTTACACTGATAAATATAGATCTGTACAGACTGAAAGATAATGTGCCCTGTTCTGTCACCCTTTTTCACTTTGGTCTTGATTCTGCCACCCCATTGAGTAATACCTTATTCCTCGCGCAGTCCCACTGAAATGTGTGTAATTATTTGAAGAGTAAGTTACTTCTCAACGTGCATACAGGTGGCAGAACTGAGCCACCTGTATTTGCAGATTTTTTAACAAATAATAAATAGGGTTAGTGCATTTCTGGGCACTTTGCTCATGGAAAAACTATTCACAAGACTGGCTCCCATTGGAAGAACCTGAGGGACTAGAACCTAGGACGATGGCAGGTTCTGGGCTGCTGATACTTCCACACTGCCATTGGACACTTAGGCTGGGTTTCCTCTGGAGGACTTTGTGAAGATAGACATTGGAGGAAGTACCTCTCAGCAGAGCCTGAGTAGCCGCCCCTCACAGCCCACTGATTGCTCATGCTGGTATTTAAACCAGGAAGCCATCATGGGGAGCTGTCTGAGCAATGACACAGACTGCCTGCTTGCTTCTGCCCCAGACCTTGCCTTGCTCTGGACCCTAGACTCTGACTTCTGACCCTGGTTTGTCCCCGTCTCCATTATTTACCCGCTGTCTGTAACTTGGTCCCTGATTCCTTGGTATCCCAACCCAGCTTGACTCTGACCCTGCTACTTGCCTGGTGCCTGACCCGGACGTCTTGGTATCCTGACATGGCTTGACCCCAACCCTGCTACTCTTCTCCTGCCTGCAATTTGGTAACTGACCATGCACACAGGCAGGCTACCCACAGCCCAGCCCTGACAGTTTACTCAGGCCACCTTCACCCCCTAAACCCATCCAACCCCTCCCCAGATGATGGAAGGGGCGGGCTGCCCTCCAACCAGTAGCTCCCCGAGGGCCTGGGACCTGCAAGACCAAGTCACCAACCTGCAGGCGGAGAACCTCATACTACAGACCCGAGCAACGCAGCTCACTGCCAAAGCACAACCCTACATGAACAGCTGGCATGCTTACAGGAGAAGCAGCTACACTGTGTGCCCAACAGACCACCCATCGCCTGAACCAATACCTGCGGTGCCACTGCCCAAACAGTTTGACAGGATTGTTGGAAGTTCCAGGGGTTCCTGAACCAAGGCAGGCTGCTCTTCCTGCTGTGCCCCCAACGTACCCCACAGACCAGACAAAGGTGGAGCTAATAGTCAGCCTGATTGCCTGTGAAGCATTCGATTGGGCTTCCTTCCTGTTGGAGCAGAGCAGGCCTGTGGTCTCTGACTGCGACTCCTTCTTGCAAGCCTTCTCAACCATCTTTGATGACCCACATTGTGGCTGCTCTGCAGAGGCTGCCCTCTGGAAGCTTCGCCAGGAGCAAGGACCAGCCACTGATGTTGGCATTTCCAACAGTGTGCAGCGGATGTCCAATGGAATGATGCCCAACTACATCAATTCCAGTGGTGCTCAGTGAGTATGTAAAAGATGAGCGAGCCTGCCCCACCTGCCTACAGGCCTCTATTGAACTCACATCAACTCTCAGCTGTGTGAGTAGCAGGAGGAAATGAGGGGTGGCTGGATGCCCCCATGTTCACCCTCTACACCAAAGCCTGTAGGACCCAGTCCTGAATCCATATAGGTCAACAAGGGTCACCAACACCTGACCTCAGGAGAAAACAGACAGCAGTGAAGCTCTGTTTTTACTGTGTGGTGCCAGAACACAGCCTTGCCTCCTCTCCAGCTCAGAAGAGCTCAGGAAATGAACCAAACCAAGCCCAGTGGGGGGGTACAGCCTGGGCAGCACCACACCTCATGCTCTGGAACCACCCCCAACCCTCAGAACTGGTGAGTGGTGGTGGTGGTGGTGGTGGTGGAGGGTGGGGACTAGAACCTGGACCATGAGAATTCTGGGCTGCTAACAATTCAACATCGTCATCAGAAGCTTAAGCCAGGTTTTCACTGGAGTGCCCTGTGAAACTAGGCACTGCAGGAAATACTGCCCAACAGGGTCTGAGTGGCAGCCCCTCGCAGCCCACTGATTGTCTCATGCTGGTATATAAACCAGGAAGCCATCATGGGGAATTGTCTGAGGAATGACAGACTGCCTGCTTGCTTCTTCTCCAGACCTTGCCTTGCTGTGGACCCTAGACTCTGGCTTCTGACCCTGGTTTGTCCCAGACTCTGCTCTTTGCCTGCTGTCTGTAACTTGGTGCCTGACCCTGACTCCCTGGTATCCTTACCCAGTTTGACCCTGACTCATCTCCTGACTGCAACTTGGTAATTGACCAGTGCATACAGGCCGCCCACCACTCAGCCCCGCTGACACCCATGGAATAAAATATAGAATTATCTTTTCATCATGACATGCAAGCATAACTTCAATGAATGTTAACAGGATTGTACTTGTGCAACTCAAAGAGGCTGTTCTTGCCAGTATGATCCAAAATAATTCAATCTGAAATCATTTCCCTAAAGTAAGGTTTTGGGGATTCATTGAATTGATTGGAATATGTGAAGTTTCAGAAATCACGTGAAAGGGTGGGATTCATGATACCTGGTTCTACTACACATTTCCTATGTGACCTTAAGTAAGTCACTAAGTGTTGTGCCTCAATTTACCCATCTGTATAATGGGGATAATAATATTTACTTACCTAATAGAGCTCTGTAAAATTTAATTAATGAATGTTTGGACATTTTCAGATGTCAGAAGAGACTGTTGAAGTGCAAAGCTATTATTATAATGAACTGTTGAAAATGATCAGCACAGCATTTCCCCCACACAACAACTGCTCTGTTTTGTGACAGTTGCAACCATGTTTCCTTGTTACCACTTTTTGAGCTCTAGACGAAATCTACAGCTGTAGTAATAGACTGTTCCTTCTTTCAGTTGTCACTGGTGAAATGCAAGAGACTACTGAACTATCTTTCTCTCCCTCCCCCCGCCCCACTTTTCCCCCCTCTTTTTTGAGAAAAGGACTGAACAGCTGTAGTATAAGCTATCAGGAATGTCTCATAAAAGTTTTAGTTTGCTGGAAGGGTTGAGTGTGTTGGGAGGGACCAGGGAAACACTTCTGCTCCTATTCATGCAGGTTTACTTTATGACCTGAAAACAACTGGCAATAAGGAGAGTTTGCTGTAGCTAACTGTACCTCAAATCAGTGCTAACAAACAAATACTGGTTGAGGATTATTTTCCAAAACATTCATCTCAAGTTACTTGTGTAGAGCTGGGATAAATTATTTTTTGTAGACCGTGGTCATTTGGCCAGTTTTCGATTTGATGAAATAGTCTCAAAATAGTAGTGAATTTAGTGATAATGTTCTCTTTAACACAATCTCAAGGAAACACTAAACATTTTTCCCATTTATAAATCAAACACAGATACCTAGGAGAAAATCTTCAATTTACCAACAGTTTCAAAATTGAGATTTATTTACAGTGGCCCGATCCTACTCCCGTTGAAGCCAATGAGAGTTTTATCTGTGTCTGCAAGTCTTACCTCCTAACACATATTTTTCTAAAATATTAATAATGGAGTACACAATATTTTTAAATGCTCTTTAAAAAACTGAAATGTTGATTAAAACTTCCATAAGCTTCTTCAGCGAGAACCAGAGATAGATCAAACAGTGGTAAGTACTGCAGCCCATAAATTAGCATGCCAGTCTGCCCGTATATTAGTCCCAATAAAATCATTTGGCATTTCATTCCCAGCTACGTAAGCCTCCTCTAGACATTCTCTCACGGAATCTCCACCATTTCTTTTAACACCTCAACATTTTCCCATACAACTTTGTCTCGTCCCTACCATCTGCATGCTCAGATGAGGAGGCTGCAAAGGCTGATTTTTGCAGCCAGCAACCTCATGCTATCTTTATAGTATATCTGTCATGCTATGTGTAGTTTGACCCATTTATCGAGAAGCCACATAGCCACGTCCAGGGGGAATTATAAGTCTTGCGTTCTTATGTGGAGTACAGTTCATATTTCTTTTCTGACCACCCTCTCAAAAGAAGAGACGTTGGGAAGGGATAAACACACACCTGATGCAATTCCATGTTTCCAACAAGAACTTTAGAAAATAAACGATGCACCCACCATTGCCAGCGA
Organism: Platysternon megacephalum; assembly: GCA_003942145.1. Lineage (NCBI taxonomy): Eukaryota > Metazoa > Chordata > Testudines > Platysternidae > Platysternon > Platysternon megacephalum. The sequence continues at coordinate 995,496 of QXTE01000057.1, forward strand.
CACTCATCTTTCATAAAACAAGGGGTTAACATGATCAGGCTAAATTCTACCCCGAGTTATAGCGGTGCAACTCCACTTACTTATATTTGTGTAGTCCCACTGAGGTAAGGGCAGAGTCTGGACATAGTGTTTTAATTCTCTAGGTCAGGGGTAGGCAACCTATGGCACGGGTGCCGAAGGCGGCACACGAGCTGATTTTCAGTGGCACTCACACTGCCCAGGTCCTGGCCACTGGTCTGGGGGCTCTGCATTTTAATTTAATTTTAAATTACGCTTCTTAAACATTTTAAAAACATTATTTATTTTACATACAACAATAGTTTAGTTATATATTATAGACTTATAGAAAGAGACCTTCTAAAAACATTAAAATGTATTACTGGCACTCGAAACCTTAAATTAGAGTGAATAAATGAAGACTCAGCACACCACTTCTGAAAGGTTGCCGACCCCTGCTCTAGGTCTTGGTAAGAGAGCATGGCTTGCCCCTCCCTTCCCCCCCCCCCGCAAAAGAAAAAAAATCCTTTCTGGGACACCCTTCTGCCCCATGTTGTATTTCCCTCTCACTCATTTTGCTGACCAGTTTGTATCACTTTAATGTTAGCCACTTCCATTTCACAGAACATGCTGTGCTCCGAGACTGTTGCTGGTGCAGTGCCAAGCTGGAGATTGCCTAGCAGAGGTTCCTGAAGAAAGCTTCAGCCATCACCTTTCCCTTGTAAGACAGAGTCTCACCACTGAGACACTAACATTATAGAAACTGCCATGCAGGACATTCAATGTAAACATGGCAGAACACCACCCAGTGCTGAAATCAGTTTCCCCACTGGTGTAGATAGGGTCGGTTATATCCAACACACTTACTAAGAAAGTGTCCTTGCTCCCTGCTTCTAGCAGGGGTTGGCAACACTGTATACTAATTTGATCCTATTCACACCAGTGGCTGAACATTATTCAGCCCTAGTTAAGGGGAAGCCTGGGGAGACTTGTTTGACACCAGCCATCAAGTGCAGCTTGAGCTGTAGTATAAACACAGCCATAGTTTCCGGAAGCAGAGGGATGGAATGGGAGGACTGAACATACATAGAGGGAAAAGGAGAGAAAGATGTCTACTAATCAATTTAATAGGTTACAAAAAGTATTTCCACATTTTTGTACTTTTAAAAAAGAAGCAGCTTAAATAGGCCCATTAAATTACTTAATGATAGTACATCATCATTCAGCTCCAGGGTGATTTAGAGAACCCAGACTTTGTAAAGCATCTCTGATTGTGTGACTGAATGGTACCATTGCTCTGTGGCGACATAGGCCCTATGTTAAATCCCGAACAGGTGATAAATGGCACAAATGCATAAAAGCGGCTTCAGAGCTGGAAAGCCAGACAGATAAATAATCCTGCCGAGAACCAGAAAAAGAGGATTTTTTTTTTAATTCACAAAGACTGCAGCCTCTGCACATCAGCTGTTTCATCTTATAACTTCCATATCATTGGGCAGCATGAATGCTTGCAGACAGGTGGCCTAACATGTTGTAGTTAATAGGGCCATAACATTAAGCCACTTTTACAGAAGAAACACCTTAACAAAAGATCTGTGTCTCTGTGTCATAGTCCACCTGTTCCCAGAGGCGGTTACATGATATTTTGAGCTCTACGATCCTCATCTTTGTGCCTGCATGTGTTTGAGGAGAACAACACAGAGCAGTAATCATTTCAGGCATGTAACTAGGATTATAAAAAGGGGGGTGGGGTATCTTTTTATGAGGAGAAAGTGAACCTCCCCATTGGGAGTCCTATTCATCTGTTGCCTTGAAAAGGAAAGTGTTCAATGAATTTCAGGGGGTTATGCCCCCCAAAACCACTTGTCTCATCCTCAGTTAGATACCTGTATCATGAAATAGATATACAGGCATACATTTTATTTCTAACTTATGTCAGTTATATATATATATACACACACACAATTAATATATAAATAATACATACATAATACATACACAATTATATATNAAAGCAATCAGTAGACTACAAAATGAGGTGTGTTCCCATTTAAATGTTCCGCAGCAATCTCACAGGACACTGGAACCCTCATCCTCCCATCTTCCTTGTTATTACACATAAAACCCTGCAGTAGATCACCAAAAGCTTGAACAAAAAGAGAGGTGTGCCCATGTCTTTCTGTGTGTTTGTACAGCACCAAGCACAATAAGGCCTCACTTCTCATTGTGGCATCTGGATGTTTGAACTCAATGAGGGACAGAAGTGAGATCCTTTCTGCTTCGAGCCCTACAGAAACTTCCTAGAAACTTAACCTTGGGAACTAGCAGCAAGAGTGACTGGGTAGGTTGTAACGCCTGCGTTGGGACATAAAAATAAAAAATAAAAAAGATGAGACATGATTTAGCTGCCTGTAGCAGCAAACAGGTAGTGCCAGGGCAGCGCGCGGAGCACTGATGGTATGTGCATACAGCATTCAATGTGACTCAAGAGATGGGCTGTTGCTTTGTGTTCTAGATGAAGCTATAGGTGCTTTCCCCCAAGTAGAGAAAGTTCTTGTAATCAAGACCCAGACTCCTACAAGCATTGGGCCAAATTCATCTCTCGTGTCATTTCACTGAATCAAAGGAGTTGCCGCAGGAATAAATTTGGCCCTCTGTGCCTGATGCCATTGTACTTGGAATGGCCAGGTTATCTCAGGCACATTACCTGGCTTAAATTATGCTCCAAGAGCTACCATATAGAAGCTACTCAGAATAAAGAGCTTTGGGTCCAAACACCCCTTCCCACTGATCTGCACATTTGATATCACCCCTCCAGCATGGTGTGGGGGTATCAGCTTCTTCCATGCAACATTCTACTCCTTCACCTTCCTGGCCCATCCAGTGGGGGAAAAGAGGTAGGTCAGGAGGAACATGTCATAGCTCTGTGGAGCTACGGGTGGAGAAATAATACAGCCACAGTCTCTATTACATTCCTACACCCCTTCCACAGCAGCATCCCCCTTTTACAGAGACTCCTGGGGACATGCACAAGCTGCTGGAGCTTTATAAGCATGACTCCACTGGAACGGTGTCACTGAGGTACAGGGGGCTGCTGGGGAGCCAGAGTCAGTATGGAGGCACAGGGCCTCTGTGCAGATGACTCTGACCTACACAGGGTCAAACCCTGACCCCAATGGAAGGCTGCAGAGGAAACACCATGAAGATAATCCTGTGGAGTTTAGTGTCACCTACACTTAGCGCTAGGTTCTAGCCTTTCCAGTGTTCATGGGATCTTACTCAGACAGCGACCAAGAATTCCTTGTCCAGTTATATAAATCTTCACTAAAGCAAGCTTTTAAACCACACTGAGATTGCTAGTACTGTATGATGAAACGTATATGGGTTTAAAGTTACTAATACATTCCCTTTTTCTCAGATGTCTTCCTGTATTTGTAGAAAATTGTCATTTTAGCTGGCTAGTGCTGAAGTCAGTCACTTCCCTAATATTTCTTACAAGGGGCACATTTGCAAGTGATGACACCATTTCAACCAAAAGATCTTAATTACAAATGGAAAATGACCACCCAAAGATGCAAGTGGGAACAAACATCCCTGAGCATAACTTGAGTGGATGTATGTAAACCAGGGCACTGAGGAGAGCAGCTGTTACCAAGGAGAACAGCTGAAATGAAAATAGAAGACAGGGGCTTGCAGATAACAGCCCCCACTAGTCAAATGGCTCTTAAATACTCTGTGTAAAGATACATTGTTGTGGACATCTGCTCAAAAGTTAATGTAAAGAGCTGTTAGCAAATAGCAAGCCTTTTAAGCACCTGCTGTATTAGAAAAGATGAACTTTTGTGAGCGTATAATGTGCTGTTTTTCCTATTCCCAGGGGCTCACACATACACACACCATGCAATACAAAGCACAAATAAATGGGCTTTGTGAAGGGAACTCAGTGGAAATTGGACAGGAATGGAATTCACCCCAATTCAGGGACAGGTCACCCAACCGTAAAATACCCCTTACATAGCTACTACTCCAGCTTGTATGGTGATTCCTGCCCCACTGTCATCCCTATGCAGCCATTCCTAGGTTCTAGAGCAATTTATGGATCCAGTGGACCCCCCCCCCCCCCCCCCCCCCCCCCCCCCCCCCCCCNTACCAGCGTATTTGGAAGCAGCACAAAACCCATTGCCCTGGCAGGCTAGGGATGCAGAGACTTTCCTGCACATCCAGTCTGCTTGCCTGCTCCCTGTCCCCTTGCCAAGAGGTATCTCAGGGATTCCACAGCATGAGGGCCTTTCATGGTGTGATGGTTCTCGGGGTACCCAGGACTGTGAGTCATCTCTCTTACTCCTGCCTCCAGCAAGAGGGAGTCTTCCTTCTGGTAACTAGGCCGGTGGTTTCAGGGAGGTGACACCCGTCAGCCATTCAAGCACTCTCCTCTGGGCTATGCAGGTTAACAATAGGTTCACCCCAAGCCTTGAGTCCCTTTGAATCATTCCCTTGTGACATCCAGCCCCAGACACTGGCTACTCACAGAAATTCCAGATTCTCGGCACCCAGAGGTGCAGTGTACCCCAGTTTACCAGTTTTACCTTAAACCACCACTCATGTAAACCACACAGCACTTGTGAACACATACAATAAAACAAAAGTAGGTTTATTTAAGAAAGAATAAAGATTTAACTAGAAGTTAACTAGAGAGAAAGGGATGGAAACAACTGGTTACAAACACAAAACAATCGTAAAACACAAACCTGGGTCTATGCTTACCAATAGTTACCTTTCCTATACAATAAAGTAGGCTTCCCCCTAAAGTTCAGCTTGTTGCAGAGCTGGCTGGTTTCCCAAGAACCGGGATCCAAACATTCATGAAAGCCCCCTTGTTAAAGGGTTTCCTCAGTGAATGGGTCCAGAGTGCCTTTCCCTACACTCTGTTATACTGAAACAGTGTTTTGTTTTTATTCATAACCAGGGCAATCTCCTGCCTGCTAAAATGTTCTTTTCCACCTCCAAGTGGTTTTGATTGTTGGCATTTGTCTTTGATGGTTTTCCATGGACTGTTCTGCAATGTGGCAAGGGTAGACAATAGAATCTTGCATTACCTCACCAGCTGACTAGGGAGGGGTGACAACTCCTGCTTGAATAGGTCATCACCAAGACTACCCTGGTGACTAAATTTTTGCTCCAAGTTGATAAAGCCTAATTTCAATATAAATACATTATTCCTTAAATATTAGCCATATATATCTTGCAAAGATTATGAGTCTTGACAAATTAGAAGCACAGTTGCCAACTTTCACGCGGTAAATAAGCACCCTGATTTACACAATAAGCCAAAAATTAAGATAATCCCATTTCAAAACAAGCCAATCCCTAAGAACCCCACTCCTCTCTGTGACTAGATCCCCCCCGGCATGCAGTCTGGGACTGTGGTGGGCCCGCTGTGCACCTCTGACTCTCTCCCCCTCTTGCCCCAGCTTGCCGGGAGCCGATCAAAAAAAGAAGCAACAAGCCACAACAAGCTACAAGCCAAAAAACTAGCCAACAAGCAACTCACAAGCCAATTAAGCCAAAAAGAAACCCAATTTCTGCGTTTTTTTCCAGGGTTTGGCATGTCTGGTTATAAGCTTTCTGTAGATATCTTACATGTGGCTCTTTATGGCTAAATATCCTGTAAGACATGTGCTTGGTGTAGTGAGATTGTCAGGTTTGAGGTGAGATTTGTTTTAAAAGAACAGGAGACTCTTGGCCAAGGAGCCTCTGTGCTACACATGGGTCCTCCTCCATGGAATGAACTTCATGCAGCATGAATATTTACTTGATCTCAATTGTTCAACTCAATATGGCACAGGTTAAAAGAGAGAGAGAGAGAGACAGACACACACACAGTACACACAGAGACAGACAGCAGCACCAGTGTTTGCAGTATGTTTCTGTATGCCTCCTAATTATTTAAATTTGTCTGTCTTTTCTCTTGTCATTCTATCCCAGGTGTGCTCACTGGGTGTGTTTGGTAACTTCGGCTGAGTCCCTCATGCCTTGAGATGTGTACATACACTGGAGCAAACTCAGCCCTGAGTTATACCCCAGCAATCTCATTACTTTAGATTTGTTTTTAGATGTCTCAATGGCCTAAATTATGACTGAAACTCACGACAGGTTAAAAAGTGGGACTAGGTTTTAAGAATCTCTTCCTATGCATAAATACAGGGACAAATTCTGCTCTCACATACACCCATGTTATTCTGTTGATTTTTATAAGATTACTTGGCTGTAACTCTTCTTCTTTCTAGACCAGTAGTTTTCACCTGGGGTCCACAGACTGTCTAAGATTTCCAAAAGGATCTGCACCCCCATTCTAAATTTTTTAGGGGTCCACAAATGAGAAAAGGTTGAAAACCACTGTTCTAGACACTTCCCTATTCGGTGTCAGCAACTTTTATAGCCTTCTTCCAAAACCCATGATTGTACTCCAGGCTGTTGTGCCGATTGATTTCGCTGTGGTCTGCTGATATTCTGTCTATGTTGCTTGGCTGTAATTGAGAAGAGAATTTGGCACACAGGAAAAAAGTTTGCAACAGAAGTTCAACTTAACTCTAGAACTTCCTTGATTTGTGTTACAAAGTTGATTGTTATTTTCTCTTCTCCCCTTCCCAAGCCACCTAAATGTTCATAAAAGTAAGAAACAAGAGAAAAATGCAGCTTATTTACCATTCAATCTTTGATGGCTCAGTGAGAGCTGCTATGAATTCTAGGAGAATAGTGGAAGTATAATGATTTTTGTAACCTCTATTGTTTACTTAGCCCACGGAGCAGGAGGAATACAAAACACTGGTGGTTTTACAGTGTTTAGAGTTCTGATCCTTTACTCACTACATGAGTCATAACTTGTATGCAACGATCTTACCCCAGACTGAAACGGTGGGAAAGTACATTACAGAGGTACTGTTGGTTGAATATATTATTAGCATATTTTTGTCAATTACTGCCATGCTTTTTACTTCTGACACAATTGCCAGAATGCTTCCTTATTGTTATAGGGCCTGATCCAAAGCCTGCTGAACTCAAATGAAAGACTCCCATTGACTGCAATGGGCTTTAGACCAGGCCCTTAATAGGATGTGAGGCAGTTGGGCAGCATGTGGGGAAAATGATCCCAAAACCACACAAAAAGTTCTCTCTTCTCTAATGGAGAAATTTACCTATCCCACATAAGGCTCAAGTATCTGTGCTCTATGGGAGTGGAGTGGCTGTGGAGGTAAAATCCACCTTCCCATCTCAGGTTTTGTGCAGCCCAGCCTAGCCTTCACCCTCTTGACTGCTATTCTAGTCTATGGGCTGGAATAATTCAGGGACTCTGCTCACATGTGAACCTATGGCCTTTCCAGCAGCCTCATCCCATTGTAGCCTTCCCCATTGGATTGTGCTGGACCCAGACAGATGCAAGGCACTCTTATGCATCCATTCTCCTAGCAACCTGCCTGTGCGGCCCCCATGCAGGATATAATTGGTACAGAGGGCCTCAGGCTACTTCCATATAACCAGCCTGGGCTGCTACTTCTAGGTGGTAGTTATGCCTGAAACAATGAGGTTTTCAGGTATAGATTCCAAACGTCTGATCTTCCATAATGGATCCTATAAAATATAGTCTTTGTCCTCCTCTGCAGAGGTGCTGTACAGATGAGGGATTCTTGGAATCAGAGTGACACTCAGTGAGTGGTCAGACAGGAAAAAGGAATCCCAATTCCTTTGATCCTTCCTGACTTTCCTGTGAGTCAGGCAAATTAGAAATCTAAGATATGAATCTGATTTTTTACTAATAAAGCCATTCTGTTTCTTTTCATAGTGCACTGGCATAGACATAGAATTCAGACAGACCAATACTGTGTACTGCTGATTATACAAACCAATTGCTAGAAAGATTAGTTTATTCACACTATATCCATGTCCCTCATTACAGTATGTGTCTATAACTTGTATTATGAATGCACCTGGAGCTATTGTGTTAGAAACATATAGAAATTTAAAAAAATAAAAAGCAGTCAAATCAGAATTCTGAAATATAGTGTTGAATTTAACAGCCTGAGTCACCACAGCCTTACACCATGTTGCAAAGTATATGCAAAATCTGAATGGTAGCATTTTATACCCACTTTGCATGTGTATAACTGGCTGGCCAAGTTCCACCCTATTATTCATTGTGTTATCGTCACTGGAAATTAAAGTGAAATGCTTTTTATTTGTCTGGCCTATATTGAATGTGCATCATTCTGGGTTTTATTTTATCTGGGTATTTGGGGAAAGAAGAAACCTTCTTCCTTGCATATTAAGAAAGATTCATAGTGTAAATTCATTCATTGGTGCCATCAATTTTTCCCAAGTCCACTGGTGGCCAAAGTCCAACTCCCAGCAGCATTCAAGGATGAAAAGTAGTAAGAGATTCCATAAGAGAGGGTTTTCTGAAAAACTGTATTAAACATATTTTCCATCTCTCTCACACACAGGGTCCAACTGCATCAACAGCATCTGTGTTGTCCACTCTAACAAGTGGGCAGTGCCTCCCACCACCCCCACCTCCACCACTGCCCCCAGGACCTCCTCCTGTCTTCGATACAGACAGTGGAAAGGATGAAGCAACCACATCTCGCTCAGCCTTGTTTGCCCAGCTTAACCAGGGAGAGGCAATTACCAAAGGTTAGAGGGAAATAGTTCAACTTGTCACTCTTCAGCCAACTGATACTAGCTACCGCTAAACGTACTTAGCCAAATTCTCCCTTCAGTCACATCCATACAGCCCAAAGCCAGTATATTTTTAAGCTTGGAAGCCTAAATTTTAGGCATCTAAATTCATATTGAGGCACCCAAATAAATAGCCTGATTTTCAGAGATATTGAGCACTGGCAGCTCCCATTGAATAAGTAGGATCTCATAGGTGCTCAGCACCTTTGAAATTCAGGCCACTTATTTAGATCCCTCAGTGTGAATTTGGGCACCTTATTATAGGCACCCAAGTTTGACACTTTGGGTCCTGTTGACTTCAGTGGCAGTGCCCAGGTGTCACTGAGACCAGAATTTGTCCACTCTGCATTTTCACACCCAGTACACTGATTTGTACGGAGACATTGGTTTAGATAAGCAGGTACCGATTGCTATACCACTGTATAATGTTGTTGTAAGTACACCTAGATAAAGCTATTAAGCTTTTCTCAAGAAGACTGGACAGTCTTAATTAGTGTACACAGCTTTGAGTTGAAATATACGCAGTACAGTAAAGTTCAGTCTTTGGCCCTAGGTATTCTGAGGATGGGTGCATTACAATCAGATTAGATAGAGAATCTAATTTTCACAGATGAACCTATAAAATGAATGGAGTGGCAGCATGCACAGATCACGACAGATATAGTGAACCTTTAGATCTATATACAAGAGATGCCAATAGACATTGCTGAGCTTATCTGTGAAGACATAACGCCAGCCCATTCACAGTAAAAGAACTTTTATTTAAAAGTATGAGGCCAGACAGTTCCTTTTTGGCTAAATACCTAAAGCAGCATAAAAGCGTGTTGGACATTTTAATACAATTGTAATCAAACTAGCTATGGTATTCTCTTCCCTGTTTTAATATTAACCTCCCTAGGGGCCTAATGCTGTGAGAGAGACTCTTAGGCATATTAGCACCTCTTTGTTTATTTTTGTTTGTTTTTTTAGGGCTACGACATGTCTCAGATGACCAGAAGACCCATAAGAATCCCAATCTACGTGCTCAGGGTCCGCCAGTTCGTTCTCCTACAAAAAGCCATACTCCAAGCCCCACTTCTCCCAAAAATTCTCCTCAGCAGATCCATTCTCCTTTGTTAGAACTAGAGGGAAAGAAATGGAGAGTGGTAAGTTCAGCTCACATCTCACATACACGTGTACTTGTGCCTGGAATATCCCTAGAGGGTTTGTACCTGCCTGAGGCACAATCTCGCCAGTGCTCCTCTGGGGGCACAGTGGCTCTGCACTGTCCCATCTAGCCACTGCTTAGTCCTTAATATTCTTGTGGGATTTATAGCTTGTTCATTTGTTGGTGAGAATAGTATAATAATTTACCTGAACTGGGAAATACTGTTATAAGGTTCAGAACCAATACTTTAGTTCTTAACTCAGTCAAAAAGTCCCTCAGCAGGAAACCCAGAGGGAGCTCCAATTGAGTAAGGTCCCATCGTGCAAGCCATTCTTACGTATGAGAGATATAGTTGTTGTGACGCAATGGAAGTTCTCCTCATTTATTAGCCAGTGGAAGCACCTCTGTCTAGGTACAGTACTCATATCATCACAATATCATAGTATTTACAAATAGAGAGAATGATTGTTCTCCATCTTCTTTCCCAGCCCATAGAAGGAATAGATTAAACTAATCAAAGGGTAGTTGTTGATTTTTTGTTTGTTTTTTTGGGGGGGGGGGGGGGGGGGTTTTNAATGGAAAATTACGTTGTTTATAAGAGGAGGGGAAGACAAGACATGATTTAGTCAGTTGGTAGCTTACATAGGCCCTTGTTTGCATGGGTCACAGTGTGCATGAGGGACAGCCATTGTTTACATGGGTTGTGCTATGCTAGTGTTAGAATATTCCAGGTACTCTCACTGAGACAGGAAAGTGCAGTAAAGGCAAAACATGGGAGAACCCCTGTGTACATGCTAAGTAGACCAGCATTTTGCTATGAATTCTGTTTTGCCATGCTGGGACAGGCAGTGTTTAGCTTACGTACCTCAAGTCTCCCATTGAAATCAATTGGAAGTCTTGAGCACAAAATGGGCCCTCAGTGTCTTACAAATAGAAGGGAAGGTCTTCATGCGCTACTCCTTGTTGGATACTGCCTTGCTCACACCTAACCCTAATGAATTATATAACAGTATGGCACCAACAACTTGTTCTGTTCCTGAAGGAGCCTATTTGTTCTAAAACTGGTTGGTAACCAAGCAACAACTTCACTGGAATAGTTTTAAATAGTTGAGTGTATAAGAACCTAGTACCAAAATAAACATTTTTTTGTCTTGGTCAGTGTTAAGATCTTCACAACACAGACACTTCAGCTCTAAATCATGCACACACACAGCACTGAATATGTGCCCTCATAAACCCAATCAGTTAGACTTATCACAGACTGAGATAAGTGAGAATCTTTCCCCCCCCCCCGCCCCCTTCTCTTTCTATGTGAAGATGCAATGACTGGAATAAGTTGTGCTTAAAGTTTACCTTATTGCTGCCTTATTAAAGATAGTGAAACCAGTATATGCGTTTTTTAAAACAGGAATACCAAGAGGATAAGAACGACCTTGTTATTACGGATACTGAACTCAAGCAAGTGGCTTACATTTTTAAATGCAACAAATCTACACTACAAATGAAAGGAAAAATAAATTCCATTACAATTGGTGAGTGAACAGTCTCACATATGAGCTTTGGGGCAGTAAGTCCTGGAAAGATTTGCACATGCAGTTAACTTTATGGACATGAATAGTCCTGTGTAAAGTTACTCACACGTGTAAGTCATTGCAGGGTTGAAGCATTTTAGTTTTTAATGTGATCATGTAATTTTTTTTTTTAAAAGACATCTTTTTTATTTTGCCTTCATTTGTTTGGGGTTTGTTTGTTTGTAGACAACTGCAGAAAGTTTGGCCTTGTGTTTGACAACGTCGTGGGTATCGTGGAAGTGATCAATTCCAGGGATATTCAGATTCAGGTAAACATCCAGTTAGAAAAGAAGAAGAAAAGAACCTACAACTTCAAAGTGGTATTTGGCTACTCGAGATGATTTCAGCTTCCCTGGAGTATACAAAAAAATTCTATATTTCCAAAAGTTACCTTTTAGATGCACTAAATTCTTCTAACTTGTCTAGAAAAAGGTTGAGAGTTACTATTGTTTTTGCCTTTGAGTTTTCAAGTGCCATTGATAAAGGCTCCCTTTCGAGAACACCTTTCCTTAATGTTCTGGTGCCGTAGTTGAGGTCAGCAGAGGTATTTTCTGATAGTCTGGGAACTGTTACTTCTGGGGAGTGGTGGTCAGGTTCTCTCAATGAACGGTCCCCAGCTTTGGACTCCATGCATCCTGGTCCATCAGTGCCAGAGTTTGGCAAAGCTTCATGGCATAGTGCCACTCATTTGCCTAATTGGTGCTAAAGTCAAGAAGGTGGTTGTGAGGCTCAGCTAATTTTCTCCATTTGCCCATTGAGGATGTTGGGGTAAATTTTCAAATGGCACCTAACTCTCAATTACTTTAATTGAGAGCTAGGTGCTGCGCCCTTGAAAGTCTACCCTGTTAGCAACAGAATGGAATTGAAATGGCTTCTCCGGCTTTGCTGGGAGACGGGCAAACAATGGCTTTTCTTTAAAATATCAATAAAAAATAAAACCCTTGAAACATTCATCAGCTCATATCCTGCCATCGGTCTCGAGGCTCACATTCCTCACTGAAATCAGTGGGGTCTTCTACTTACATGTAGATGGGCTGATACAGCAGAGTGAGTGACATTAATAAAGCAGAATACTGTACCATGCTTCAGAAATGTGGGTCAAAGCCACCACAGGGAGAGGAACAGCAAGATATTTTGTATCTTTTAAACGTTAAACAAGTGGATGCCATTACTACTAGCTACGGGTCTACTTCTGAACATTAACCAATCATTTTATTGGTAATTACTACATTTCCTTTTGTGGGAAAGAGGCAGTTGGGAGAGAGAAAAGGGCATGATTATTTAGGAAACAGTGATCTTTTTTCAATAAATAGAGGATTTTGATTGTTAGCACTAGAACTATTCACCAAAGCTGAAAAGTCTATACATAATGAATAGGAACGCCACATCTTGTTAAAATTCAAATAAAGGGGAAATATATTTGCTAAAATCAAAATGCCTTTGATGATTCAGGCTTCATGAATGTTGCATAAGATTTCAGTGCCTTATAGCGTGGCTGGTCTTGCACTTAAAGAAAATTATGAGTCAGGTTGAATAACAGCTGTTTGAAGCAGGCTGCTGTCTTCTTTCTAAGGGTTTGATCCTGCAAGGTGCTGAGCACCTGAACTCTGTCAGCACTTCACAGGTTTGGTCATATGAATGATATGTTAATATAACAGATCACTGGAATTCACAAGCAGATCTTGCCATAAATAGCAATAATAGTGCAATGCTCTTGGCTCTTGACCCCCACCAGTATAACTATTTACTGATTTTTTTTCCTGCTGGATTAATATTTAATCAAATAAAATATCCCCAGGCATACCATATGATCCATATAGGAGCATACTTTCGCCTCAATTGAGCTCCATTAAAAATCAACCTAGACACAGTGCTCCACTTGCACAGACTAGCCGTAGAATCACGGCCATAGTCACTTAACACTCTGCGTTTATCAGCATGTTGTTCAGGAACTGAATCTGAAATGTATTAACGTGAATGATGTGAGCAAACACTCCTTTTTATTTACATGTGAATATATATATCCCCTGCTGCTGCTGTTTTATGACCCTAACTAACCTCTGTCCTTTTGATACCTTGGCGAGCATATACCATGGGGCTCTAGTTACTGCTTTTTGGGGGGAGTGGAGCGGGGCAGAGAAGGGGATTCTTACTGACAAGCAGTGACTCAACCACTTTGTCCTGGGGAGTTGTTTACAACCCCACAGATGCAAAGAGGAGTTGGCTTGTTTCCTCTTCTCACCTCAAGTAAATCTTGCACTTGCTTTCAAACTGACTTAAAGAAATGTCTGTTTAATTTAAATTGTAATAAATTTCAATACACTTTTAGAGCTGTACCATAGCTCGCAGGGGAAGGAAAAAAAAATCCTTTCTTACTATGTGCTGCAATACCTCAGAGACCCTTCAGGCTGCAGAATGTTTTATGCAGAAACTTATAGAGCATCTCTCTAGTGAAGGAGTATTTGCAGTCAGTCACTCTGTAGGTGTGTGTGGGAAGGTGGGGGATCTGTTTCCCCATAAGTCCCACTGATGTACATGCAAGTTATGCACTAGTACTGGTGGGAGTGTGTGTGTGGATCCCATGATCTTATCCCCTTTGGTAAAGAGTGCCAAAGGGTGGAGACTTTGTGTGTGTGTGTGTGATAGAGAGAGACACAGAGGAGTAGAGGCTTGTTGTTTAAAAGTTGATGTTTTAGAACTTCAGTGCTAGAGAATAACATTTAATACAGTTAAACAGTAGCAGCCTTCCTACCATCTATTAATTGGTCAATGCCAGTCTGTTTAAATCCCCAAATGTAAATGCAGCTGCCATACATCAGAGGTTGGTGGCCAAAGCCAGGATCAAAGGTGGATGGGAGTTTTGTTATGAACTGTTACTTTCACTGACACAGTGGCATTTGGTATTAGGTGCATTTGTTGTTCTTCAGGTAATGGGGAAAGTGCCAACCATTTCGATTAACAAGACAGAAGGCTGCCACATATACCTCAGTGAAGATTCATTAGACTGTGAGATTGTGAGTGCCAAGTCATCTGAAATGAACATTCTCATCCCCCTAAATGGAGATTATGTAAGTGGAATATTTTTAAAGACTCAATTTTTCTCCCTCTTTTAATCTGTGTAGTGATTAGTCTTTCATATTACTAGGCAAGTAGGAGTTATAAAGTGCCACAATTTTCCCCCTAGCAAGGTGTGATTCAAACCATAGAAATAAACCCTCTTTCATACACCAATAGTCTCAGCTACAATCCATCAAAGAACACCTTTTCCTGGGGTGCAAGGTAATTCCGTACATTAAAAGAGCCTTTATCTCCTTCCATTGTGATGGGAAATAATTCAGTGTCTCCTATGTCAATTTAGTCTCTAGCCTGTGTGAAACAGATTTCTAACTATAATTTCCTGCCACACATTATAAGAACATTAACTCAAAGGTCAGGAAATGCCAGTGTTAAGGTCAACATAATCACATATTAATTCTCAAATAATACAATGCATTTTTAAATACAAGCTTTTTGTACATGTATAGTATCTTGTAGTACTTTCTGCGCATGCCAGCCAGAGTCCAGGAAAGCCATTCATACATAAGGTGCACATTACCTGAAGCAAGGGCTCTGACTCTTCTACTGAGGTTCTCATACTATACTTAGGACTGCAGTATCTCAGCACCTCCTGTGGAACCGTGCCTCATTCACTGCATGCAATACAGTAGCAGGTTATCATATAGTTAGACTGTGTTGTAATACATACACACAAAGGGGCAGGGTTAAAGTTGTGTATGCAACTTTACTGAGGGCTTAACCAGGCTACCTTAATGTTCTCTTAATATTTTTGTGCTCCAATTCCATTGGGGAGTTTTTTGTTAATTAAAAAAAAAAAAAAACCCCGCTAGACACTATACCCTAAATGTTCAGCAGTGACTAGTGGTCCTGTGTGCCCAACTTCAGACACCTTAAAAGGGCCTCATTTTCAGAGGATGGTTGCTAAGCACTTTCTGTAAATCAGGCCCCTTTAAACGTGTCTCGAGCTGGGTACCCAAAATCACTAGTCATTTAAGAAAATGTAAGTCTACTGAAATGCCCTTGAGGGTCTGAAGAAAGGAGCCCTCTCTTCCACATCTTAGGAGCATCACACAATTTTTACCACACAGGGTGTGCAGAGCCTGAGGCCAGGGCTCCAACAGAGTCCCTGGCCACCTTCACAGGTGCACACTGTATGAGCTAAGGACTCCCGTGAAGTCCTGCATCATTGACTGTACATAGTGTGTCTTTTGGAGTGCTTCACTGTTAAAGTGGTAATGTGACAGTGTTTTTGTTACATGCACCTTTGTTCATCCACCTAAGACTGGTGAACAATTATCTTGAGATCGGATATTAAATCTGCCACCAAATTCTGGGGATTGACCATGGGTTTTTCTCTGTAGGACATCACTTTTCTCTTTAAAATTCCTGTTAGTCTTGTCACTACCTTACCAGGTTTAAGTCCTTCTTTTCTACATTCCCATCCAGTTAGCTTGGCTGCCTGCTAATGGAGTCCATAGACTTTTTTGAAACAAGGTATATCGACATACTTTGCCCAAATAATGAGGAAACGGGACTGTTACAAATTAGCACATGAACAAAGCTATATGAATGATGGTAGTAATGAGCTTGTTTTCTGTGTGGCATTGAAACAGTTTCCTGCACGCAATGAAGGCCTCTTTGTAATCCAGGCATGTCTGAGTGATAAATGCCTTGTCAATCATGCAGCACTAATAGTACTCCATCAGTTTTTATAAGATATCCACTGTTTATCTAACAATCGTTGTTGCTCTTTCCATTTACCAGAAAGAATTTCCTGTTCCTGAACAGTTCAAGACAGCATGGGATGGATCTAAGTTGGTCACTGAACCGGCAGAGATTGTAGGTTAACTTCCTAATGCCATTCAGCACCCGCTGACCACAATCTCAGACCAAGGTCAGCCTAAATAAAACAGCAACATAAAGAACTAGAAGTAACAGTAGCGCATACTGCTGTAGTAGGTCTTCAAACAGCAGCTCTGTACACTAGAAACAATGACATGTCTGGCACGCTTTTATTAGGCATTCTGATATTTTGAAAGCTTCCACACAGTTTGCCTTCATTTACGGTTTTGATTCTACATGACGTCATGTGAACGTAAGGGATTAAAAAAAAATACTCCATTCGCGTTATTGGCTATTACACTGCACACAACAAGCCAAAAATATTGCATGATATACTTCGTTACAGTCATGTTTCAGTGCATTCCTTTTTACGTTTCTGCTAGTCAAAAATAATCTTAAAACAGTTAAGATGTTTATTTTACCTTTTAGACAATTCATGTATGATGCGGTGAACATGTACCTCTAGGAAGTGTGTGATTCTTGTAGATCTGTTCTAATCATCATGGGGGTTTTTAAGACACAAAAGTACAATTTTCAGCAATACATTTTGCCAGTGGAATATAAAAACAGGATATTTTAATCAAACATTTTTCTGATATGTATATGTAGAGTATCCCTCAGCTTTCAGTTTACACAGACCTGTTGTATCCCTTTTGGTTGTAAATTTTTAATCCTAATATGTTCTAGAAAACATTACTTAATGTTCAGCATATCATCTGAAGGTTTTTCACTTCTCTGATTTCTCTTGTGTTCCTTTATTTGTGGCGGAGGGGGGGGGGGGAATTGTTTTTTTTTTGTTTTTTTTCACAGTACCTCACAGCCTGCTCTGAAANCAGCCTGCTCTGAAAACTGAGGGCAGGTCTACACTACAGCCAGGATCAATGCTCTGAGATCAATCCACTGGCGGTCGATTTAGCGGGTCTAATGAAGACCCACCAAATCAACAGCAAATCACTCTCCAGTTGACCCCTGTACTCTACCCCCAACGAGAAGAGTAAGGTAAGTCGATGGGAGAGTTTCTTCCATCGACCCCCCGCGGTGTAAACCCCGCGGTAACTCGACCTAAGGTACGTCGACTCCAGCTACGTGTAGCTGGAGTTGC
This sequence comes from Platysternon megacephalum, assembly GCA_003942145.1. Taxonomy (NCBI): domain Eukaryota; kingdom Metazoa; phylum Chordata; order Testudines; family Platysternidae; genus Platysternon; species Platysternon megacephalum. The sequence goes on from QXTE01000057.1 coordinate 1,012,945, forward strand.
GTAATGTAGGTTGACTTTCCGTGGTAGTGTAGACATAGCTTGAGATAGCATGTGCCCCAAATCCTAAAACAACCCTAAGTGTCAGGTGCCCTATACCTGGTTTCCTTGCTGATTTTGTTTCTCTAAAGTATTCTATTGTATAAGCTGTCTGTTGGGGATGTAGTCCCAGGGTTTTGTTTGGTTTTTTTAGCCACTTGCAAGATTTGCATACTAATCTTCAAATATGTCCATAAATAAAAGCCATAGATGTATTCCATCTGAATTCTGAACCCAAATTAAAGGACCTATTTCTTGTTTAAGACCCTTGATTCTACGTTACAGTTCTTATTTACATGCTTTTTTTAACACTAAGGTGGAGTGTGCTATACATTTTACGATTTCAGCCTGTAGTAGTCAAAATTCAGCATACATTTTTGATCACTTGTAATACTTTGTAAGAGTGAAATCATGGTTATATGCTTGCAAAGCTAGTTACAGGATATACATTGTGCCTACTGCACCTTTTCAGAGTACATAAATTCCTTCAGTTTTAAAGTATCTGATTGTACTACAACCAATAGTGCTCATACAATAAGGTTTTATTATCTGATGTTTTATCTGTATGTATAATGTTGTGGCTTTAGTACATACCATTTTTGAACAGTAAACCTATTCTGAAATAAAAAAGGAGTCTGTACTTGGTTTAAATACAGCGAGTTCAAAGTGTACTTCATTTAAGTGTTTTCATCCATTTTCCTAAATGCCATTTCAAAAGGTTTGAATGAGGAGAGGCAGCTCTGACTCCCTGCTGTTGACCGAGTGTCTCTTGTACATCATATCCAACCCTCCCCTCTCCCAGAGAATAGCTTGGATATAATGTATTAGTGATAATGGGCAGACTTATAGTTTAAAAATTAAAGCCTTAGTGGCAACCACAGAACTTCAGAGGCCCTCACTTTAAATAATTGCATTGTATAACATCACTCTCTCTTTTTGGTGCACCTGTATGTGCTATAGGGAAATGACCATGTTCAAGTTGGAGTCTCTGAAACTTTGTTTCTAGTCTCAGCTCTGCCACTAACTCAATGTGGGCCCTTGGGCATGTCCCTTTTGAGCTGATTGTCAGAGATGCACAGCATAGCATCATCCACTAGTTGTGCAATATATTTCACCTGGATGTAGAGCACATACATAAAGAAACGGGCGGTGTAGGTCATGACAGAACAGTTTATTAACATTCAGAACACTAATAATTTCTGCCGTAAAACAATCACACACAGGAACATTCTAAACCTGAGCCACTGACTACTCTTCTAATCCTGCATCTGATATTGATACTATGTATGTCATCACTCAGCAATATGATGCCAACCAACCCTTTGGACTGCTGAAGCAAAACAAGTGTTGAATACTCAACAACAACAGGAAGCAGATATACATCTCTGACTTATAGGAGGCAGGCAAATAATTTCAAAATATCCCCATGAGGAACCAGGGATACTGATTCTCCCCTGAAATAAGTGGCTGTTTGAGGGGCTGTATACTTGTATGACTTTTCTCCTAAATATTTGCAGGGAAAACACCACTGTGGTAAAGCTTTCTCCCTATGGATTATGTTCCTGCAAATGTTTTACAAATATTGCAGAAAAGGCATTTCTAAGAAATTATCCTATTAACTGTTGATATCAGATACATGTGCCCTTGCTACACTTTTTTTAAAGTGCAGTTTAGTTTCCTTGCCATTCACTCTCATGTAGGATGGGCTGCACCCTGCCCTACAATGGAAACCCATCTTTAACGTATCTATGGGACGTGAAGGAAGAGGATCTTTTTTTAAAAATCCCAGCTTCTAACTCCACCTAATACACATCTATGTACAGATGCCTCTAAAGAATAATCCTCTACTGAAAATCATATATAAAATCATGTTGGTAAAGGAATGTAGATGCCTCCATCCTTCAGGCATTCTGCATAATGACAATCTGATGAGCTGTGCCAACTTTAATCGACTGTCTGCAGGTCTGATCTACACTTCATGCCTTCCCCAGTTCTGTTGCTACAAACAATATCTCACGACTTCAGGTGAGGAATAAGCAGAAATGAGCAGCCCTAATGTGCGAAGATTGTTTTGTATTATCTTGTGCCGATTCCAGCTATCTGTGTCCAAGTCACACCCTCATTGTGCTTTTCTGTACCAAAATTGTGGTTATTCTTGATATTAACTGTTGCACCAATTTAAATTGTACAGCACCACACTAGCTAGAACCCACTTGGGTGCAGACAGTGATCTTGAGAGAACAATTATTTAAACATGCGTGCTAACTATGGGGATAATTGTGGCATGTAGGACAGTTATCGCCTTTTTGATGAAGAATTACACAATCAACGTAGTGTGATTTTCATGAAGTTTTGCACCCATGTAAATATTGGAAATAATGCAGAGAACAGGCCCTTTTGAACGTTAAAGCCTTTATTCTCAATGTTGTCATTCTCTGTATATTTTTGTTTGTTAATGGAAAGAGATGGGAGTTATGAAGTAGCCAAAATAGCAGCTTCCAGTTTCAATGGCTGAAGAGTTGTAGCTTTAGGAGTGAAGAGTCACAGCCTTGTATCCAAGGTAATAATACAGGACACAAGGTTGTATCTTCTAAACACATCTCAACTTCTTTTCATCAGTGTAATTATAGATAAATGTGATTGTTATCATTGTACTCCTAGAGACAATATCTAGACTCTGGAACCACAGGTTAAAATCCTTCTGGCATCAATTCCGCCCTTTATCCTTCCAAGGTGTATAAACTGAGCACCATAATTTGTTTACTGTGTACGTCCTTTTTTATTATTACCATACCTTCCCTGAGGGCCTGTCTGCTTTGCATGGATGTTAGAGATCCTATGACACTTTCCACAAAGTAGGGGGTTGCTTCATTGTTCTTAGCCAAAAGTGTCATTTCTCCCAGGGCCGTCCCTAGCTATTCTGGGGCCCTATGCAGCCCCCCCACAGGGTGTGTGTGTGGGGCCCTAGTTGTGTGGGGCTGGGCCCAGGCCTCCGCAGGGGAGGGGTGTGTGGCTAGGCTGGAACCACCCCCCCGCCAGCACTCACCAGCGGCGCGGCTGGGTCCGGGTCCCTGCACTTCCCATTGCCGGTGAGTGCAGGCCCGGCCCTGCTGCAGTCCTCAGGGGCGGGAAGAGGCGGGGCTGGGGCAGAGCAGGGCAGGGTCTTTGGGAAAGGGGTGGAGTGGGGGCGGGGTTGGGGGCCATGGGGAAGAGGCGGGGCAGGGGCTGGAGCAGCACACAGCTGCGCAGGGCACCAGGAAATTTGGTCCCCCAAGTTTCCTGGTGCCCTACTCAGCTGCGTACTTTGTGTATGGGTAAGGATGGCCCTGCCTTCTCCACACTGTTGTGCCGTTTGTTGGCTGGCTGGCTGCTGCCATCCACGCCAGAGGTTACTGCATTTCAGTGATACTGTAAGTATGTGGCCAAAAGGACACATGCAATATGTGTTGCCAAATAATGAAAATAATTACTGCATAATACAAAGTTCGCATGTAATGGTGTTAGAATGATCAAGTTTGTAGAAAGCCACAAAATAATAAAGGTTTCATTGCTTGATACTGTGGGGCAACATCCCAGATGAAGTTCATCACCCTTTGTTGACACTTAGCCTTTGTCTCTACTGCCTTGCACTTTGTGTAGTATTTGGGCCTAGAGAACCTGCTCTTGCCAAATTAAAAACAGGAGTTTTGCCATGGAGTTTAATGGGATCAGGATCAGACCTTAAGTACTTTAAGGGATATGCAATTCTAGAAATAACCCCAACATTATATAATAGAATCTGGGCCAATTTTTGATACAGACTGATGACAGGATATATCCCTGAAAGCAGAAACTCAGGTAGTAAATACAATAATTCCCCAACTGTTATTGGCCCTTTGTTTCATATTATCTTAAAAAGGAAACTCTGTAAAAATCCTGATTTAATCAATCATACTTGTCATTAAAAATATAGGAAAACATAAGAAATTGTAAGTATTGAGGTACTGACCCTATATATCCACCAGGTGGCAGAAAACTATTATGGTGCAAGCAATTCCAAGCTTTGTTGGTAATCAGACAATGTAGGAACTATACTATTTATGTAGAATGCATGTATTCATTTAGAATTGCAGCTAACCCAGGAACTAGGAAAGTTTACACTCCAAAAACAAGGCAAAATTAACATTGTTAAAAACAAGAAAAGATTATTTGATTCTGAAAATGATAATTTGAGTAAATCCAGTTATAAAAGGATTTTTTTTTTTTAAGAAAGTGCCGGGGGGGAGGGGGGGGGCAGGAGGGGAGAGAACATCCAGTTCAAGGTATCAGTGAATAATTCAGCTCATCCATTTTCAGCTAACCTTCTATAATAACCATTTTAAAAAACACATGCAACAGGAAATACCTAGTTGGCTTAGAACACTGAAGTCTAGTGAGCAGGGTTATTAAAGAAGGTGACAGGGGAAATAATTTCCAGTCTGCATTTGAAATACAGAAATCTTTCCAGTGTGTTCAACCAAAGCATTCATGTTATTATTAATTGTCAAGTGTGGTTAGGGTGCTCGGCTTTGTAAAAGTCACATGCCCTGTAGACCTTGCATCCAGTATTTAATTTAGTGCCATTGCAATATATACATATCCCAGAAATACCTACACCTGAAATGCCAAATTCTACTCCCAAACATCAGCCCATATCATTTAGTCAATGGAGATCTCCAGCCTAAGAGCTAAATAGCCTACATGGGTGAAATGCTGGTACCATTGACTTCAATGGGGACATGATTTCTCCCCATATCCCTTGCACCTGCAGAGGGTGGGGATGAATGGAAGATCCACATAGTGGTAGAAAGACTCTGTGACTATTACTCCAGCCTCTAATGCCCTCTGATTACTTAGCAGGGTGAGGGGAGAAGGCATAGAGGATCCAGAGGGCAAGGGGTTCTCTAGCCTGGCCCAGGCTATCCCCAAACAGCTACTATGCATAGCCACTCAGCTCAATCCAGGGTCCTCTGCACCCACATAATAAAGGAGAGATATTGGAGTAGATAGTAGCATTTGTTATTTGGTCTACATAGTAATGATTAATAAGCTGATGTCTGTGAAGTATTTTAAACATATAAAACATTATAGAAGTCACAGATACCATTATTAATAGCAGAGGCATAACTAGCACTATGTACTCAGCCCTCTTTCTACACAGACACTACCACTCCTTTCTACATTGGAGTTCTTCCGCCGACTAAAAAAATTAGTCTGGCATAAAAGGAAATTAAAGCATTTTAAATGTTTTTCTTACCTTGTCCTTAACGACATTCAAGTGGTATTTTGTGTCTCAAGTTCCATCCCAGATGAGTTACTACAGACCTCCAGGGAAAGAGTCCATTCCTTGTAAAGTAGAGAAAGCAAGAGCTCTCGATGCCTCAGCTCCCCCATCTGTACAATGGGGATAATTATACTGCCCAGCCTCACAGGGGTGTTGTGAGGAGAAATACATTAAAGAGGTGCTCAGATACTATAGTAATGAGGATCATATAAGTATTTAAGATAGGTAGGTAGAACCTAGTGTGAGAGACTTCCACTCCTTAGCTCTTGCTGCCCTGAGGAAGACTGAGAGCTTTCCTCTAGGTCTCAGCTCTAGAGAAGAAAATAATAAGCTGTTAAAGGCCGTCCTCTCCTATTTCTCTTCAAATGGCAGGTTGGGCTACCAGAGGCCACTTCCCCCTTTTGATTTTCCTTCACAAGAGAGTATAGCTAACCCTTAGACAACGGAATTACTCTGTTATTTATGGATAAGGGGTTGGGTCCCAATCCTGCAAGTGCATATGTGTTTAACTTGAGTATCATGAGTAGTGATTTCTATCAGTATTCACAGTACTAAAGTTAAGCACCCGAGTTTGCAGGATTGGTGCCTGAGAATCCAAAGACCAAGCTGAGCATTACAAAAGTGTTCCAGGGGAATAAAATTACTTCATATTAATAACTCACAACACTCAGAGTGCACCTGATTGTGAGCACCCCACACTGCAGGTGAATTACATTTTCACCAAGTTCCATTAACTTTGCAGGGGATTAGTGCAGTACTATTCTGAAAAGTGACTATGTAAAAATAGCACCTTCTTATGCAACAGATCTGTTCTCTGTGTGTATTCACAATCCTGTTTGCTCACTTACATAACAAGAGGACGTTTGTAGCTGCTTTTTCAAAACATTTTTGTCAGCCCCAGAGTCCACTCAGCTCTTTCATGTTGTGCCTCAAGAGCAGAATTACATACTAAATTCCAACCAGTTATACCTGTGTAAAACCCTGAGGGCAATGGGATTGCACATGTCACTAAGGGCATACCTGAAGCCTGGGAGGTTGCACAGATGTAACTGGAGGTCTAATTTGGCCTTCAGAACTCTTTATACCAGTGGTAATGTCCAGGAAGGCAAGAACTAAGTTGGACTTCTGGAGGCTAGTTGAATTTGCAGGGCTGGAAGTTAGAAAACCCACTTAAAGCAAAATTTAAAAAAAAGTACAGTTAATATAAAAATCAGTTAAAAGTAATGAACAAGGAGCTCCATGATACCAATTTTACAGTCCCTTCCCAGAATAGATCTCCATTTAAGGATTAATAATCCACTTCAAAATCTCTTAAAAAAATCCCTGGACTTGCCATAGTCATTCAGCAGCAGAGCAGCTCTCCACTGTAAGAGTTTCTGATCTCACGGTCTTCCATCCAAAAGGTTACCTTACATGAATCACACTGTGCAGTTCTTGTCTTCTTTACCTCCTTTCTTATCTTTTCTCCTTTCCCTCTCTCAGTGATTAAAGTGCACTGGGTTAGAGGCCCAGAAATAACATTTCTAAAACTCAAGCAGGGTGACATTTCAGCCCTGCCTGCGGGGGCGGGGGGGAAGAGGGGGAATATGCCCTGCTTTCCTCTCTTGCCCATCTCCTGGGGCCACTCAATCAGAGTTGCTGCAGGAAACAAGCCGTGCTCTCTCCCCTTCCTCTCAGGAGCCAAAGCCCTGCTCACTGGAGGGAGCACAAAAAATGCAGGGTAGCTCCACTCCCGCTTCCCCTCCTGTGAACCATGGGATGGTTCATGGACCTCCCCTCCACCCCCAACAAATGGGTTTCGAATGGAAAGTGTATGGGAGTGAAGAGCCCCTGGAGCTGTCTCCCCCCCCCAGCTTGGAAAGGGGAGAGGGGACCCCAGTGCAGCCCCTAAGCCTGGGAGAGACGAGCAAAGAACCCCAAGAGTAGGATGACCAGATGTCCCGATTTTATAGGGACAATCCCGATATTTGGGGCTTTGTCTTATGTAGGCGCCTATTACCCCCCACCCCCTGTCCCAATTTTTCACACTTGCTGTCTGGTCACCCTATGCGAGAGCTGCAGGACCAGAGATGAGGCAAGGCGGGGGGAGACCTGATGTGAAGGGTTGGAGGGACAGAACTGATGGGCTGCAGAGAGACAGGCAGATGTGATACTGCTTTCAGTTCTATAGAAAATAATAGACCCACACAAACACTTTTTTCAGACCACTTTATGCATTACCCTCTTCTCCTCTTATCTTTCTCCATTATGCCAAACTTTGCAGTATAAGAAGGTCTCAATTCATCTACCTAATCCGATCTCTACTTTTCATCTGGGCTATATTAGAAAACATGCACTAGTGTGGATCTTCCTATTACAGATGTGCTTAAACTGATTTAGCTAATGTGTCTGTCCCACTCAGTTAAATCAGTTTAAGCATGATTTAAATGTGTTTCAATCCATCTGTATTAGGGGCTTGCAACAAAGTAACTAGATTGACTTTAAAATCAATATGGTTTAATCCCTGTGAGGTTTGTTTTGGCTTTCTAATATAGACAGCTACTTCTCCAATGTTGCTGAGCACCATAACTTGGGCAGCAGGAAGATGTGGTTTTTCTTTGATGTACTGCCGCCAGCCCTGTTGAAGGTGGATCTTCAGAGGAAAGCCATCACTTGCTACTGAAGAGTGGCTGTAGTGCTCAGCAGCATCTGGAAACCAACCAAGTAGTTTAAAAATGTAAAGTTAATTTTAGACAGCTGAGTTGGAAGCTGCTGTAAGGCTCCCAATTTAGTTTCTTACACTTCAAAGTTTTGCAAAGAGAGAAGAAGAGGGAGACAGAAGAGATGAGAGGCCGAGGACTCAAGGGAAAAGATACTGTCTGACTTAGATACCAAGGTAACAAGTGCCTTAGAAACAACTAGGATATATAGAAAATGGCAACGTTTAGCTACCTCCCATCCTCCTGAGCCTTGATGCCCCTAGCTAATTCTGTGGCCTCTAGCTAATTTCAGTTTAGAAAATGCAACTGCAAACCTAATTCAGTTTTCAGAATAGTAAGTGATTTGAAAGTAGCCAGAGGCCACAAACAAGCTGAAAGCAGATGGGCAATGGCAAGAACAGAGAAAATTCAATTTATCCAGCTACATCTGCTCAGAAATGTAGAGGTAGAGTGAGAGCACATTTTAATCATGTCAGTAGCTTTATTGGCATGGCAAGGTAGCTGTTGGTAAGACTGATTCATCAGTGATGTCGACCAAATTCAGAGGTAAGTTTATGGAAAGCTGAAGTGGTAACTTATGCCCTACCCCCTTAGCACATGTGTTATACCAGTTTAAACTCAGTTCTGAACTCAGAATGGAATTTCAACATGCTAATGGGGTTTGTACAAAAGATCCACTCTATCTTTTACACCCCATGTAACACCATTGACTTCAGTAGAATTGCATGGGTGTGATGGAGGACAGCACTGGGATGAAAATATCTTAAATTATAGGAACAATGAAATGAAGTCATGCTTGCTTATCAACAGAGCAGCCGCAAATGTCTCACTCATTCACTAAAGAAACTTGTTAACTAAGGAATACAGCTGAAGGCCTTTGGGAATGAAGGGTCTGTCTACACGTCTTTCAGCTAGAGGTTAACATTCTCACATTACAAAACAAAATCTTTGTCCACATAGTCTCTGTGGCTTGCAATGCAAGCAGCTCCGAGACTAGGAGGTCATTTGAGAAGATATTAAAGGAGCTTAGAGTGTGAAGTTGTCTCTCTCAGAAATTCTGAATACTAAGACATTTGATAAAGAAATCAGTACTCAACTACACAGATTTCTATTGAGAAATCTTTCAGCAATGCTCTCACCATCACATTTGCTGCACTCTGGGCTCTCACCAGCATTAGTGGCATTATTTTGTTATCTTAAATGATTTACAGTGGAAATTCCTGTGGTCATTTCCCCGCACCTTTAGCTGTCGGAGTACTGATCCCTACATAGACCTATCGGACAAAAAGACTACCTCACACTGCAGTGAAATGTGTTAAGACTCACGTGAACTCTAACCAAGTACAGTGACCGTAACCTAGAGGCAGAAAGCAGGAGGCCCAAGCAGTCTAAACCTAGTGGGGAGCAGAGAAACACTTTTTACTCAAGGAGGATAGGTCCATCAATAGCTATGAGCCAAGATGGTCAGGGGCAGAACCGTATGCTTTGAGCATCCCTAGCCTCTGACTGCCAGAAGCTGGGAGTGGACAGGATCAATCACTGGATTATTGCCCTTTTCTGTTCATTGCCTCTAATGCACCTGGCACTGGCCACTGTCAGAAGACAGGATACTGGGCTAGACAGACCATTGATCTGACCCACTATGGCCATTCTTATGTACTCACTAGGAGGAAGCACGAGAAGGGTATTTTTCTCAAATCAGCAGACACCATTAAAGACTTCTCCCCAAAAAGCAATGAGGCCAAACTGGAAAAAGGAGAGAGAAAGCTGAGGTGGCCACGTGCACCTGCCTCTGGACCACAAAGGGTCAGCAATGACAGAAGGACACAGGTGACAAAACCCACTGCCAAGCAGCTCCGACCCACCTCTGAGAGCAGTGGCGGGGGGCGTTAGGGGGCTGGGAAGTGCGGGGAATCTCTCTTCTTTCTCACCAGGTGAGCAGGGCAGGGCAGTCTCCTGGGGGCTCTCCATGAAGTGGGTAACACGTTTTGGGGGTGATTTCCCTAGACCCGCCCGCCCCTGGTGACACTGAAACGCTCAGAATTAAGGACCCTCTTCCCAGCCCCCGCCGGGTCACCTGATTTAGGGGCAGCCCCATTGCACTGAACCTGGGCGGGTGGAAGCGGGTGTCGCTGCCGTGCCCCGCCCCCCGCAATTCCATCCCCGGGACTCCGAGCTCCCGCGCTCCGCCCCCACAGCCCCAGGAGCTCCTGCTTTAGCCGCTCAACCCTGGACGATACCATCTCCCCGCGGCGGCGAGGGGGGGAGAGGGGAGAGCTCTTCCGTTTCTCTCATGCCCCCCCCCCTCCTCCTGGCGGGTGGATTGGCTGGAGCGGCTCCCCGCGCCTGCGCAGTCAGGGAGGGAGGTCAGGGAGCGTGTGTGCGTCACAGGGAAGGCAGAGGAGGGGACGGGGCTATGGCGGAGGTCGCGGCAGCCCCGGGCGAGCCCGAGGCGGGCGAGGGCCCCGAGGCCAAGGCGCTGAGCGCGGGGGAGTACGCGCGGCGCGTGCACCAGTGGCTCTGGGACTCGTACTGCGGCTACTGGAGCTGGCAGAGCAGCCTCCCCGCGCTCCTGGCCGCCGCCGCCCCCTACGGCAGCCCGGGCCCGCCGCCGCCGCCCGCCTACTACGCCCCCTGCTACCTCCTCGCCGCCCCCGCCGCGCCGGGGCCCCGCGCGCTGCCCGCCTGGCCCGGAGCCGCCCGCCTGGCCGCGGTGCCCAGGCCCGGCCCCGCCGCCAGCAGCGCCCCGAGGGAGAGCGGGCGGCTGGCAGGTACGTGGCTGACGAGAGACCCAGGCCGAGGTGAAGGCTCAGGGGCAGCTGGGGAAGGAGCCTCCTAACGCGTGTTCTGGCTCGAGCGGGTGGCCCCGGCGGGATCTCTGCACTGACTGGCCGGGGTGGCCGGGGATTCATGTCTCCCCAGCGCTGTGAACGTGCAACGCGCTGCCCTGTCCCACGCCTGGTCTCCAGGCAGATTTTGGACCAGGCTTGTCAGTGATGGGGCTTTGCTGTTATGGGTTAGGTGGGTGAGGTAATCCCTTGTATTGCACTGGCTGCGGTTGGGGAGAGAGACAAGTTACACCGAGCCCTTCTTCGGCGCTAATATTTAGCATTTTATATTTTCCGAAGCGAAGCGTTGTGGTTGGCCTGGGAATGGGAGCTTCTGTATTTCATTCCAGGCCCTGCCAATGGCTTATGGTGTGTAGGCAAACTTAATCTCTGTGCTTCAGTTTCTTCATTTGACTACAGGGAACTGTGACTGATGAGGTTTAGATGTTAAGGTTGCAACGCTTCTCAAAATCCTCAAAGGGCTTTGTAGAATCACAAATATTATTGGGATTGTTTAGTGCCTCTGAACTTGGGTGCATGACAACCCCTTTAGCTACCTAATGAAAGAAATGGTGGTGATCCAAATACTTAAATAAAATCAAAATTTTATTCTTGAATCAACAATTTTATCCTCATCTTCAGAAATTAGTACACTAATCTGCTATGCCAGGGGACAATGCGTGGAATGACGGATACTTGGTACTTCGTGTTCTACTGGCATCTGAAAGTGATTTTTGAATATCAAGGATAGTTGTGACCACAGTCAGAATTTCATGGAAGCAATAAAATAATTCTTCTTAATGCAGCATAGACAGTTATCCTCAAAGAATAGCATATGCAGTATTATATTAGTAGCACCATCCATGTTAATAGACTTAAGAATTCGAAGACACTTTAACAAGTGTGTCATATTTAAGTCCTGACTTTCACGGTCTTAACACTTACCTTTCATCTTAACCAGTTGTTGCTGCATTTAATATATTAGTGTGGCTATAGTCAGAAGAATAAAATCAGAGGTTCCATATCACTAACTTTCATATTAAACATGCTCATTTTAGAAAGTTCATTTGATTTCTACCTTCTGGTACTGCGTGCTCAACTTGGTGTGAGGAAGTCAAGCTGTGTTCTTCACATTCTTGCATCATCTTTGGTTAAAGATTGTACAGTTCGAATTTATTTGACAACTATGACAATGCAAGAATGGGAATTGAATCTGTTTTGCTATTCTTTAGCATTAATGAGAGTGACTTTGTCAGTGAGGTAAGCAGATATAAAAGGAAGATGCACAGAAGCAAATAAGGTGCCCTTCTTACCTAATCACTCTTCTAACTGTATTTGCCATTTAAAAACAAGAACACAGAGGCTGAGAGCTTTGTGCTGCTCTCAAGCAACTTGTTGAGGCTAGTATTCAGAGTGCCATTTGTGAAGCTTCTGTGGATGCCTTGTGAAGATGGCTTTTTTGGTAGGAGAGGTTATTGTGGTGAAGTTTTTTGTGGGGGAAGAAGTGGAATAGTAGAGGGTTCCTTCTCCCTTCCAAAATATACTTGTGTGAATTTTAAACAAATATGGTTATATTAAGTCAGGTGGATGAATATTTTAACTTGTAATTGTTAGAATATAAGTTTCATACAGGTGCTCCTGTAAGTGCTGCTGAGGAAATACAATGTGGAGAATCAGCCTAGCTACAATTCTTTTATATGACACCTGTCCTTTTGGTTTAAAAAAAAAAAAAGCTTTCTCGTATTATTACTATCACCACCTGTCTAATTCTCCTGAAGTTTAAAAAAATACACCTTCTTGGTCTTTGGTTCTGTTTAAAAATAAAATAAAATTGATGCTAAGAGTGGCTAAGCATTTAGGATACCTGATTTTCAGAAACCTGACTTGAGATATCTAAAAGGAAACCTGCCTGATTTTCACAGGGCTGGTGCTCAGCTCTTTCTGAAGTCTTCCTCTAAGGTAGAATGAGTGAGTGGTGGGAAGGAGGCAGTTTTAGTCCTAGATAAAAAATTAAACTGCAGGAAAACATTCTATATCAAGTTCCTTGTAAATATCATAATAGAATGCAAAAATGATACACTACAAAAAGTAAGCTCTTCAAGGGTGAGACCATGTCTAGTTACTTAGGTGTAATATGTGACTCAAATGGAGCAGGAAGGGGATGGGATGAGGATGAGCAACAGCAAAGATATGTTACTTGGTTTAGGTACATGCTTAGTTAACTTGTCATCCAATTCCCATTGTATCAAAGTACATTTTAAGGAGGTAATTGAATAAAAAGGATATGGGCTTCCATAGGTCAGAATAAGGATTTTAAAATGTTCCCTGCAGTGGGACAATGTGGAATACCATTTTAATATTGCCTCTTATTCTGTATAGCGCAAACTAATGTATGTTCAGGTTTAAGTTATAAATTGCTTTAGCACAGTAAAATTTTGGGTAATTAACTGTTTTTGTTACAGGTCGGGAATACATTATCCCATCCTTGGTGCACAGGTTTATAGCAGAGATGGTGGATTTCTTTATTCTTTTCTTTATAAAGGCAACCATTGTCTTAAGTATTATGCATCTCAGTGGAATAAAGTAAGTTAAACCATTTAAGGCATTATTATATAAAACTTTTCACTCTTGTGATTAAAGAATATATATATATATATATATATAGTGTGCATTTTGGAGTAGCTAGGGTTGCACAGAGGAGAAGCACATGATGAAACCTTAATTGATAAGAAGCTCCTTTCAAACATATTTTGCCTTTTAAAAATAGATCTTTATTAAAGTGATACATTATACAGGTGTGTGTATTATAAAAAGTTACTGTACATGCCTAGAAATGCTCTCAAATGTTTACTTTTTTTTTTTTAAAGTTTAGTAGTTGGCACTCACAATTTGTTTAAAAATGAAATTTCTGAGTATGAGCAGTTGGGAAAACACTTTAAACTAGCTTGTACTTTTAAAAGACACTATCAGGGCTTTTCAAAAATCTCACGTGCCCTGTTTATAAAAACTTTGAAAGCTGATATATTTGAGGGTTTTTCCTCCATCAGTTGTTCTACACAAATTCCACGGTCTTTGGTGTGGAATTTTTATTTATTTATTTTAAAGCAAAGGGCTAAGGAGCATTTACTAAACAAAACACTTGTTTGCAATTCTTTAATATGGGTAGGGGATAAGATCAGTCAGATGTGGAACCTGTCAATCTTGACTGTTCTCTTTACTCCTTGTATAAAATGTAATTTTAAATGCTACTTGAGAACATGTTGCATGAGAACATTCATAGATTATAAAGTCGGAAGAGACCACTGGGATCATCTAGCATGACCTCCTGAATTAATTTGTGTTTGAACTAGAAAAATTAGAAAAAACATCAAATCTTGATTTAAAAATTGTCAGTGATGGAGAATCCACTGCGGCCCTTGGTAAGTTCCAATGGTTATTACCTTTGCTGTTTAAAAACTTGTCCCTTGTGCCTTCTAGTCTGAATTGTCTAGCTTCAGATCTTGTTATACCTTTGCTAGATTGAAGAGCCCTCTATTGAATTTGTTTCCCATGTAGGTAGTTATAGACTGATCAAGTCACCCCTTAACCTTCTCTTGGTTAAGCTAAAAGATTGAGCTCCTTGAGCCTTTCACTATAAGGCATGTTTTCCAATCATTTAATCATTCTCGTGGCTCTTCTCTGAACCCTCTCCAATTTATTAACATCCTTCCTGAATTGTGGGTATCAGAACTGAAAATAGTATTCCAGTGGGTGTTGCACCAGTGCCAAATAGAGATAATGCAGTCTCCCTAATCCTACTAGATATTCCTATGTTTATACCTCCAAGGATTGCATTAGCCCTTTTGGCCACAGCATCTCACCTGGACCTCATGTTCAGCTGGTCATCCATCAAGATCCCCAAATACTGGTTTATAATAAAAAGGAGGAAAGGGATGACTGCCCCTCTTGTGGAAAGGTCGGCTTTCTTTTCCCTGATGGGCATCTGCATGGACTTGCAGTATCACTACAAAGGTACTGGCACTGGAAGATAGGTCCAAAGTTGGTGCCAAATGAGGAGTAGGTGCTGAGATGAGTTTTTCCTGCATCGTCGCCAAGACTTTTAGAGCCTCAGTAGACAGTGATGGTTTGGTCTTCCGTGCCACTTCTGATTTAGCTGCTGCTAACAATGCTGGATAAGGGATTTGCTCCTGGTATAAGGCTGAAGACATTCCAGTTTTGGACCTGTGAGAGACAGCAACACTAAGGCCAGAATGGCAATATCTGTCTTGGGTCCTGTGTCAGAGGACCTTGGCACAGAGGCTAGTCTCGGTTCCCTCAATGGCCCCATCTGAATATCAGGCTATAGCCATGGAAAAACCAGATGAGCCTTGAGCCTCAAGTGTCTTCCCCTTCTAGTGCGGGTGGGAGGGAGTGAAGGTGTGGCAAGCTGTGCGAGACCCACTATGATAACCCAGACGTAGAAGGTACTGGATGTGTAAGGTATGATCAGTCAGGAGGTGCACATCTTGAAGAGCTTGGGGCTCAACTTGGTTACAGCGGAGAGTCAATTGTTCCCCAGGACAAGGGCAGTCTGTGTACTCTAAACTATCCTATACTGTGCACTGACTCATTATATGAAAATAATCTAGAGTAAGGGAAGATCTAGCCTTAGGACAGGAAGGCAAGTACCATTTGCTGTCTGTGGTAGCAGAGAAGGAACTGAGGTAGTTGAGGCTCCCCTCCCTTATACAGAGTTGGGTGATGAAGCTTCCTTCCTGTAAAATCTCTTGTGCGCCCCTCAAAGGATTGCTTTTCAAGACAGCTCTTCAGCTCAACACCTGGGGCACCAGATCCTGCAAGTGGGTATACAGAGGAAGGATCTACTTTAATAAAACTAAGAGGTAATCTAGAATAATGAAGGAGGCATAACGAACCTGGTGCAGTAGCCCAGAAATGGCCTGTTAAGAGGTCAAAGTGGTTCTGTTCCTTGGTTGAAAAGAAGGAATGGAGGGAATCTGCTACAGATGACTGCTTTTTCTCAACTTCAAAGCCCTTTCTAACTCAGTTTGTTCCCCTATCTACTGCACAAATGATGCAGATTTTTAAGGCTGATTTGTCTGCTTTTGCAAACATCTCTATTCTTTCTATGCGTGCCCTTATGCTTGGAACGCTGAATTAACCCATAAGACTACTGCTTTCTACAGACTCATTTCTGCTGTGATACTTAAAAGAGAGCCAACCAATGATGTCTGTGTGTGTAGCAGTTACGGGAAAGGTGAGTTAATTTGAAATAGAATAATTGGAATCACAAGGCTGCAACATAGCTAATCTATGTAACCACATGATCCAGTTTTTTACTCTTGTCCTCTTCTCCTTGCCTCTTTGAAATTTTTCTCCAAGTAAAGTAAACTGTTCAGGGAAGGGGCTTTGTAGCTACATATTTGCACAGCATGTAGCACAATGGGGTTTGATCTTGATTAGGAGCTATAAGGACTACTGATATCCTAATCATGGAAAAACTTTTTTCTACTCTGCACTCAGTCTGCATGGGAAGTTGGGATCAGTGGTGTTTGAACCACCTACTCTTGATGACCTAATTTAAGCAGTCTTTGGGGGAGAGATGCTTTTTTATAATGCCTTGTAACTTAAATTATTAGACTTTACAACACAACTGTATATTGGATACATGTAACTGAAGTATGCAAGTTTGACATTTAGGCATGTATGACTATTTCATTTAGGGGTGTGGCTTCTTTTAAATGATTAAACCAGTATAAATGTGCCCTATACTGGTATAGCTTAGGGCATGGCTACACTTGCAGATGTAGAGCGCTTTGAGTTAAACCAGCCTTTGTAGAGCGCAGTAGGGAAAGTGCTGCAGTCTGTCCACACTGACAGCTTCAAGCGCACTGGCGTGGCCACATTTGCGGCACTTGCAGCGGCATTGGGAGCGGTGCATTATGGGCAGCTATCCCAGCATGCAAGTGACTGCAATGTGCTTTTCAAATGGGGGGGGGTGGAGTGTGACAGGGAGTGTGTTGTGTGTATGTGGGGGGAGAGAGAGTGGGGTTTTGGGGGGCTGAGAGCATGTCAGCATGCTGTCTTGTAAGTTCAGACAGCAGCAGCCCCCCCCCCCCCCCCCCCCCCCCCCCCCGCGCCTCTCTCTGTCACTCACAGCATTCTACACTAATGGTTGCTTTGTCTCGGGGCAGATAAGCAGCCTGCTGTCAGAAACTGAGCTTTCAAAGGGCGTGTCTGCATTCCTGCTGCGATTCAAAACAAAGACAAGAATGGCCACTTGACTTAAGGGGATTATGGAACGTTTCCGGAGGCTGATCAGAGTGCAGTAATGCAACACCCCGTTCACACTGACGCTGGGGTGCTCCAGCAGGGGTGCAGCAAACGTTATTCCACTCGCCAAGGTGGAGTACCAGGAGCGCTCTAGCCGCGGAGTCAGAGCGCTCTACGTGCCTTGCCAGTGTGGACAGGTAGTGAGCTAGTGCGCCCAGGGCTCCTTTATTGCGCTGTAACTCGCAAGGGTAGCCAAGCCCTTATTCTCCTTCCTGTATGGGAATAGCTATATCACCTTTACATTGCTGTAACTATGTCCATACTAGGAGTTGTACCGCTTAACTATATGGTACAGTAACTCCTCACTTAACGTCGTCCAGGTTAACGTTGTTTCATTGTTACGTCGCTGATCTATTAGAGAACGTGCTCGTTTAAAGTTGCGCAATGCTCCCTTATAATGTTGTTTGGCAGCTGCCTGCTTTGTCCATTGCTTGCAGGAAGAGCAGCCCGTTGGAGCTAGCTGGTGGAGGCTTGGAACCAGAGTAGGCCGGCAGCCCCCATATCCGCTCCCCTAACTTCCCCGTGTGGCAGCCGGCCAGCAGGCTGTCAATTGCCGGGCAGTTTAGGTGTCCCTCCCCCCACTGCTGTGTGCTGCTCCTGCCCTCTGCCTTGGAGCTGCTCCCGGGAGCCTCCTGCTTGCTGGGGGAAGAGGGGTGCTGATGTCGGGTGTCCCCCTCCACCTGCTCTTGTACCCCATCTCCACAGAGCAGGGGGTGGACACGACAGGGCTTAGGACGGAGGGAGCTTGCTGGCAGCAGCTGCTGTCTCGACTTGCTGATCTACTTTAAAAGGCAGTGTACTTAGAGTGGGGTCAGCATACTTAAAGGGGCAATGTGTGTGTGTGTCTCTCTCTCTCTCTCACACACACACTCACATGCACGCACGGCACTTTGGAAAGTGGAGGGAGTCGTGCGCTCCAGTGGGATAGCGTGGGTTCATCATCACGTTCAGTTTCCGCAGGGAATGTTTGCAGCCACTGCCATGTGTCTATTGTCTTCTCCCTCCATTCCTGCTGCCTTGTAGAGTGTGAGGCTACATTAACAACAATGTGTTAACCCTTGAGGGCTCAGCCCAGTGCTAGTTCATCATTTAGCAGCAAGATGTTCCCTGGGAAATATCCTGCCCTCTGACTGCACCACCTCAACCAAGCTTCCCAATCATCATTGCTGTGTATAGTATTAAATTGTTCGTTTAAAACTTATACTGTGTGTGTGTATATGTGTATATATATAGTCTTTTGTCTGGCGAAAACATTTCCCCTGGAATCTAACCCCCCCTCTTTACATTAATTCTTATGGGGAAATTGGATTCACTTAACATCATTTTGCTTAAAGTAGCATTTTTCAGGAACATAACTACAATGTTCCAACCTGATCTTTCTTTGAAAAGATAACTGATCTTTTTAGACACAGGAAATGAAATAGATCTAATCTACCTAGTTTCAGTAAGGCATTTGATACATTTCCAGGTGGGGGAAATTATTAAATTGGAGAAAATGGGAATTAATGAGAATTGAAAGATGGATAAGGAACTGGTTAAAGGGAAGACTACAGTGGGTCATATTGAATAGTGAATTGTCAGACTGGAGGGAGGTTATTAGTGAAATTCCTGAGGGATCGGTCTCGGAACCAATCTAATTTAACATTTGTATTAATGACTGTGACACAAAAAGTGGGAGTGTGCTAATAAAATTTGCGGATGACAAAAAGATGGAAGCTATTCTGGTCCTCCTTCATATTGGGAATATCATACAAGAATCATAGAATATCAGGGTTGGAAGGGACCTCAGGAGATCATCTAGTCCAACCCTCTGCTCAAAGCAGGGCCAATCCCCAGACAGATTTTTACCCCAGTTCCCTAAATGGCCCCCTCAAGGATTGAACTCACAACCCTGGGTTTAGCAGGCCAATGCTCAAACCACTGAGCTAGATCTGGATGACCTTGAAAACTGGAGTAATAGAAATGGGATGAAATTTAGTAGTGCAAGGTCATGCAGGTAGGGACAAACAAAAGAATTTTTGCTATAAGATGGGGACTTATCAGTTTGAAGTGACAGAGGAGGAGAAAGACCTGGGCGCACTGGTTGATTACAGGATGACTATGAATCGCCAATGTGAGGCAGCTGTGAAAAAGGCTAATGCAGTCCTAGGATGCATTAGGTGAGGTATTTCGAGTAGAGAGAGGGAGGTGTTAGTACCATTATACAAGGCACTGGTGAGACCTCATCTGGAATAGTGTGTGCAGTTCTGGTCTCCCAGATTTAAGAAAGATGAATTCAAACTGGAACAGGTACAGAGAAGGGCTGCTAGGATGATGAGAGGAATGGAAAACCTTCCTTATGCAAGGGAGACTCAGAGCTTGGCTTGTTTAGCCTAACCAAACAAAGGCTATGGGGAGATAGGGAGATATGATTGCTCTCTATAAATACATCAGAGGGATAAATACCAGGGAGGGAGAGAAGTTATTTAAGTTAGGTGCCAATGTTGACACAAGAACGTATGGCTATAAACTGTCCATCAACAAGTTTAGGCTTGAAATTAGACAACGGTTTTTAACCATCAGAGGAGTGAATTTCTGGAACAGCTTCCCAAGGGGAGCAATGAAGGCATAAAACCTAACTGGCTTCAAGACTGAGCTTGATACGTTTATGGAGGGGATGATATGATGAGACTGTTTACAATGGCATGTAGCCAAGCTGCGACTGCTAGTAGTAAATATCCCCAACGGCTGGTGATGAGACACTAGATGTGGAGGGCTCTGAGTTACTACAAGGAATTCTTACCAAGGTTTCTGAATGTTGGGTCTTGCTGACATGCTCAGGGTCCAATTGACTACCATATTTGGGGCTGGGAAGGAATTTTCCCTTAAGTCAAATTGGCAGAGACCCTGGGGGGTTTTCACCTTCCTCTGCAGCATGGGGCATTGGTCACTTGCAGCTTTAAACAAGAGTAAATGGTGGATTGTCTGTAACTTGAAGACTTTAAATCATGATTTGAGGACTTCAGCCAGAGGTTAGGGGCCTATTACAGGAGTGGGTGGGTGAGGTTCTGTGGCCTGCAACGTGCAGGAGGTCAGACTAGATGATCATGATGGTCCCTTCTGGCCTTAAAGCCTGTGGCCTGGTCTATCCTACACAGTTAAGTCGTATGCAGCCTTGCGTTGACCTAGCTGTGGAAGTGTCTTCACTTAAATTTGGCTCCCGCCAATGTGCTTCTCTGTGCCGCTTTCCCCAAGCGACATTGTCACAGTCGATGTAATTAGGTCGATGCAGTGTCAGTGTAGACACTGCGTTGCTTATGTTGACTGTTGCTGGCCTCCAGGAGCTGCCCCACAATGTCCCACCCTGACAATATAGTCCATACACCAAGCACTCCTGGTAAGAATGTGCACTGCTGACACAAGGAGCCAAATGTGTGCGCACAAGCTATTTAATAGTTGCGGTGGCTGTATGTCCACGTAAGTTAGGTCGACATAATTTGTAGTGTAGAGTTGGTGAGTCAGCAAGCTGCATCTGCACTAGGGATTATGCTGGCAAAGCTACATCTGGCAAGGGAGTGGTTTTTTTCACATCTCTGATGGACATAGCTATGCCAGTATAACCTTTCAGTGTAGACCAGGCCTAGGTTCCAAAGGGGTGGCTGCAGGTATGGCAATACCATAATGAAGGTCAAATGCAGTAGCCTTGTGGAATGGCTCACTTGTTAAAGTGAAGTCTTCTTTTGTACAGGGACATTTCCAAGTTTGCTATGCATTATATAATAGAAGAAATAGATGAAGACACATCCATGGAAGACTTGCAGAAAATGATGATAGTGGCCCTTATCTACAGGTTGTTAGTCTGCTTCTATGAGGTAACTAGCCATGAATATTAAATCCTAACTTATCAACTGGATGTCCAGGTCAATTGTTGTTCCATGACTATCAGAAGTATTTGAAAACTGATTAGTTAACTGGTTAAGAAATCTAACACTAGTACACCAACTGGTGTCTGATCCATGAAGTTGTTGGAATTACTAATATAGGATACTACTAGAAATTCATTTAACCATAAATTCCTTTATTAAATCCAAAGGCCAAATTATACAATTGCTCTAAAAACCTAAATAACAATAAGCAATCAATACATATATACAGTAGCAAACATAAGTTGATCAGTACACTTTCAAAAGGCCCATCCTAGGGACATCTCTCTCATCCTGACTGGCATCAGCTTGATCAAATAGGAATGACAACTACCCTTAGCAAACATTTTTTTTTATACAGTATAACAAACAAGTGATGTCGTTGCCAATTGCTTACTTCAGCTAAGAACCAATTTTCGGCTGTCTGGGGCTGCTTTTTTCATGGCTTTCCATCGACCTTGGCTAAGACCGGATAGGGCAGTGTGGGCCTTTCTTTGAATGTATCAATGTCAAAGCTGGTCTTTTATCTCTTTACAAGGGCCCATATTTTAAGATATGAAATATAAATATAAATTCATCACAACCCTTTTGTCTGTAGGAACCAAGTTTTTGTTAATTAGAGGGTTCTCTTAGCCATATTTCAAGAATAGCCTTCTCCCAAAACTTGTCTTGTTAGATGTTGCATTTTTTTAGCATTTGAACCAATTATTTTTCAAGGTTTGGTTACATTTGCTTAGCTCTTTACACAATTTACTAAACACACATGTAAGTCTTACCCAAACTAAACTAACTTTAAACCTTTTATTTTAAAACTATAAATGTAAACTTACTACATTAGAATAAATGTAAATTAAATATTCAATGTATTAAGATTATTAAGACTTATACTTCTGTGCCATTTGGATTGCTCTTATTTATAGATCAGACTTACTAAAATTATATATGTTTTGGGCAACCAACAGTGATGGATTGCAGAAATAAAATAGTTGATTTCTCTTGCAGATTATCTGTATTTGGGGAGCTGGTGGGGCAACCCCAGGGAAGTTTCTGCTTGGACTTCGAGTTGTGACGTGTGATACATCTGTACTTATTGCACCAAATCGTGTGTTAGTGATTCCATCCTCTAATGTTAGCATAACAACGTAAGTATTCTTCACTTAATTGTATCACTCACAAATTAATAGGGTTGAAAGTACATGATTTGAAATAAGATTACTTTGCCAGCATTTTGCTAATTTGTTTTCTTATTAAAACTGTCATGTACAATGAGATCTCTCAGTACATACTTTGTAGCGAGGGGTCTGCCTTTTAACACTAAAGAATTGAGGGGATCTATTTCTTCTGAAATATGGGTCTATTATAGGAGTGGGTGGGCAAGGTTCTGTAGTCTGCAATGTGCAGGAGGAAGTCAGACTAAAGGATCATGATGGTCCTTTCTGGCTTTAAAGTTTGAGTCTCTTTGGCACTGAGTCTTATCAGACAGAATCCTGCAGTGACCCAAGAATCATGTCCTGACTATTTAATCACTTAAACAGAGAGGCATATTTTAGCTTTGCATGTTAAAATACTTGATTTCTAAATCCATATGTTTCACTTTGTGCTGCATAAATTTGAGGTATTGGATCAGTGGCAAAACTACTCTGGGCAGGGACTGAAAATTAAAACAAGCTGATTTCCTTCTCATTCTAGGTCTACAATACGAGCCTTGATCAAGAATTTTTCTATTGCTTCCTTTTTTCCTGCATTCATTACGCTGCTATTTTTTCAGCATAACAGAACAGCCTATGACATTGTAGCAGGAACTATTGTGGTAAGAAGAAATGGAGTCAGATGATACCAAAAGAAGCCCAGATTACCAAACTTTTTTGAACTCCTAAAAAACAAAGTAAAGAAGACCATCAGTGTTGGTTGCCCAAATTAACTGGAGACAGATTCAGACGTTAAACAATGAGTCATTCCAGTATGGTGCCAGTGATTATCTTGAAAGTATTGATTTTTCTTAAATGCCAAAGACATTTCAGAGAAATAGTACCTATTCAATTTGGAAGTATTAACATTAGATTGACAGGAAGGAAACTGGTTATATTTATCCATAAAGGACAGTTTCTCTCCATCTCCAGAAAGGAGATGCCTGGAAATATTGCCATCCTAAGTAGTACTAGTTCTACAACTTGATTATTTTATGGCAAAAATAAGTTGGAGAATGTAGTTGTGGTCTATGTTGGTGTTTACGAAACACATTACAGAAACTATCCCTTAGAAGGGATTGCAGTGTTTCTTGCGGGGATGGAGGCAAAAATATAGCTGCTAATGTGTTTCCATTAAACCGATGCATTGTGCGGTGGTTGGGTATTATCAACCCCTAAAAGGCTTAGTGAACTCCTTCACTTTAAGAATTGTACTCCTTCACCACTTTTTAAATGTGTTATCTAAACATGTATTGTGGCAGGTTTTTTGCATGATTGTGTTAAGCATTAAGTCACTTACTATTTATGTCTATCCTAATGAAGAGGTAAATTAGGTTACTGCTTCTTTGTGGGAAGAATAAATTACTGTGGTATTTGTGAAATAGGTTTGTGTAAATAACTTCAGAGCTATAAAATTAACAGTATAGATCATGGTAACAAAAGGAGAATATAGTTGCTTCCGTTTGTTGGGGAAGGAAAGTTTTTACTTCCCTCAAATTGTTGCATATAGACTATGTAAACTGATAGATGGAGTTTATATGCAGCATGTAGAAAATATCAACCAGAACACAAATTATGGCTAACTTTATAGATAAGTTCAAAAATTGGTTTTCACTTTATATTTTAAAATTCTGCCTAATTAAACTGCTATATGCAGAATAACTTGGATACCTACTGATGAATAAAGAAGCCTAATATTTTGCATGATTACATAGCTTTGATAACTTATGTTTATTCTTCATGTAATATTGACTGGGAAAGAGCTTCTGAAGAACAGTGCCAACTTTTTGTAAAAACTTGATTAAATGTGTTT
This sequence comes from Platysternon megacephalum, assembly GCA_003942145.1. Classification (NCBI taxonomy): domain Eukaryota; kingdom Metazoa; phylum Chordata; order Testudines; family Platysternidae; genus Platysternon; species Platysternon megacephalum. Next base: position 1,037,042 of record QXTE01000057.1, read on the forward strand.
TTTTTTTTAAAATGAATTGGAATTCCACATTACTGTCTGTAGTTGGTTTAGGACTAAATATTGACAAGTAGTTGCAGCAGTTACTCTTGACTGTCATCTACTTTGTGCAAGGGGGCGTTGTGGGAGGGTATTTTAAAATGTGCAATTTAAACATAGAACAAGCATTTCTACTGTTAGTGAAATACTTTAGGAAGGTGAGTGCCACTATCAACTTTCACAATAGTTTAGCATTTTAACGAGTGGTGTATCATTAGGGCTAAGTATTGAAGTGTTCCTGAGGGAGTATTCTGATCTAAAGAAGCATGAAGCTAAACTAATTTTCACTACAATGGTGTTTAATCTGCTTTTTGGTTACTACTTGCGAAAGGTTGAATGTCTGCTTTAGAGAGATGTACCCTTTGCATGATTAGATCTCTCCACACCCCCACCCCCACCACCACCCCTGGCAGGAGTGAGCTCACTGCTTCTTGTAAACTTGGTTTCCACTTACACATGGTAATTTTAAAGCATTGCCTGCTAACTGCAGAGCAGATTAGAAGCTGCCAACATCTTAAACTGCAGAGCCACTGTTTAAAATTTGAACCTCAGCTAATGCTCATTCCTAGAGCTAATGAAGTGGATAAACACTAGGCTCAGCCACAGTACAAAGACAACCGTATTCTACTTTCCTTTCTGGTTTCACTGTGTGGTAGGGCAGCAGGTTTCACCAACACACTGTGTGTGGTGTGCCCCCCTCCCCTTCCCTTAATAAGCGGTTCCTGTTCTGCACATACTGTAAGCACAACCATTTGGATACAATACTAGCATGAATAGGTTAGACAACAGAAAGCTGGGAGGTGAGCCAACACAACAAACTCAAATAGCTGAGTTAGTCATACTAGTATAATTAAATAGTTTTGGGAGAATGACAGGTTTGCATACAGTAACAGTGTATATGAACTACTGCTAGATAGAGATGACGGGCTAACTATGCTTAGGTCATTGCTTTTCAGTACAGATATGGCAGGGGAGGGCAAAGTATGGCCCGCGGGCAGGATCCAGCACGTCAGGGCTTTCAGTCTGGCCAGCGGGATTGCCAGCCCTGTGGCGCGATGGGGCTAAGGCAGCCTCCGTGCACTGCAGGCACTGTCCCCCGCAACTCCCATTGGCTGGGAACCGCAGCCAATGGGAGCTTCGGGGGAGGTACCCCCTATGTTGAGCCCCCCCCCCCCACTGCACCCCAAACCCCAGCCGAGCCCCTTCCTGCACATCACACGCTGCACCACAACCCCTTGCCCTGAGCCCCTTCCTGCACACCCCAACCCCTCCTGCCCCTACATACAATTTCCCCACCCAGATGTGGTCCTCAGGCCAAAAAGTTTGCCCATCCCTGAGATATGGGGTGGCTATTTGACTTGATGGGCAGCCTTCTGCCTGTATCTAAAATCAGGACACTGACCAAACCTCTCTCAGCTGGAGACCCAGATTCCAAACCTGGACCTATCAAAAGAGCACCTCTCCCCCTGCCCCCCAAATTATGATGGCACTGAACAAACAGTCCAATGATCCCTGTCCAAAGAAATTACAATCTAAGAAGACAAGATTAAAAAAGTAGTGGGTTTATTTTACACTATAGTCATTGCAAACAAATGGAGATAGGCTTGTTATTTTAGGGAAAAAGTCCTTAGCATTAAAAGGTGGTGTATTTTGCACATGCTTTTCCTTCAAAAATGTAAAATTGATAATTGTACAGTTTTAATAAATTTAACAGTAAATAGTGTAGTTAAGGTAAAATCATTCCACCGGCTAGACAGAATATAACTTCCCATTTAATCTTTATTCACTAAGGCTGTAATGTCTAACACCCCAAACTCTTAGGGGAATGTCTAATGGGTGTGGATCAAGCTTAATTGTACCAGCATAAAATTGTTCTAATGATGTATGGGTCTTCTCCCTGAAGATATGCATTTTTGAACTCTTAGTTTTAAAGGTTATGACTAATCTTAACACTCAAATCAAAGATTTCTGAAAGGCTCATAGCATTCTAAACAGGGATCTAGTTTCCTCTATATAAATGAATTCATTCTATGTATCGCAAAAGGCTGCATGTTACCTTATCAGTTGCCTATAGATGGTATGGTGCAACAGACTGCAAAGTAGAGAGACTGTGCTAGAGCAAAACTTCAAAACAGAGATTGTAGAATCAAGAAAAAAACTTGATATCTCATGTTAAGGTTCTGCTCTTAAATGCTCAAGCTGTCCATCATATGACCAGATTTATGGTGAATTGCTGCAGTTAACTGTGTACTTTCTCTTGTTTATATATTTAATCGTATCTCAAATAGAAGTTTGTTTTTACAAAGTACTTGAATTCAGATGTCACTGCCTCAGGCTTCAGTCTGTTTCTCATACTCAAATGGGTGCTTGCAGTTGCCACTTTGTTTGGAATTGGTCAGGGTATTCAGTTGTCTGATACGTCAAAGACAATTTATACCATTCAGTTCCTCAATAAAAATCTAAGCCCTGAAGTGTCCTTTTATTTGAAGAGTGACATTACCACAAACATTTGAGTTTTGAAATTAATTCCTTGGTCAAAGCTGCAGTTTGTTAGCAAATACATGTTTGGCTTCCCTGCTCTGTCTTTCATAAAAAAGTTCATTCACAGCTGTTTGCCTATTTAGAATATAAGCTGTAAGAATTCACTTCTCAATTGCCTTTAGACTTTAGCCTATCAATTACATGTGACCAAGTTATGCTCTAGTTATCACAAAACTGGATAGCTCAGCTGTGCTTATGGAAAATGAATGGCAAATAGCACAGTTGACAAGCCAATCAGTGACACTAGGCTGGTCTGTATAAAATACAAGTACCCTTTTGTATTCCTACTTCAGCTAAAGCATTAGGTATGAAAGATGAAAGGGAAAAAGGACAAGCTAATCATGGACTGAAGTGTATCTCCACTTTTGGAGAAGTGTTTTACTGTGAGTGGGGAGCTGTAGTTGAATGCTGAGGAGTGATTAAGATCAGCCTAGATACTACGATCCAGAGTTCTGTGAAGAGACTACCTAAAGGTGGTAGATTGAAAAGTTCTCTTTGCAATAAGCATGTCCTGCTTCAGTCTTTAGGCATATTTCAGAAGAAATTACCTGTTAGGAGTGTGTGCTTTGCTTTATAACAAGGTTAACTCAGTCATGATGCAGAATCCTTGCAGCAATGGGATGAGTTGCAGCTCTGGAAGTTGGAAGTACTGGAGCGTTGCCACCTGTTGACATTTTTTTTCCTGTAGAGCATCAGTAGCTCTTTACTGCAAGTATGACTTGGCTAAGATAAAAGGGATGTTTATTTTAAAGGTTTAGCTAACACTTCAGGCATACTCTAGGAACTGCTACAATTTCCTTCCTTCCTTCCTGTATAGAGGCCATTTTCTGCCCACAGAGGGAGAGAATGAAAATAATGCCTTGGTATTACACTAGTTAACTTTGAGGGCTTATCTTTACTGATGTGTTAACCCAACTCCTGTCCATACACCTCTCTCTAGTTTGAATTAGGTGCTTTAAACCTGAGTTAGCCCATCATCTGCTGTGAACTGAGGCTCAAAAAAGCCCCGCAAACAGATGCACTTATACCAGCAAAACAGTGCTTTTGCTAGTATAATCTGTTTCTCTCATGGGAGGCCAGGGATGTGGGAAACACCCCAGCAGCTGGTATTAGTTATACCAGTAAAAGTGCACTTTTGCTGACAAACTCTCCACAGTAGGAGTGCTTTGCCAATGTGGTATGCTGATAGCTAGTCCAGCAAAGCCTTCCAAATGTAGACCTGGCTTTAATAAAAGGAGTGGGACCTTGCTGCTAATCCAATCACTTTGTGCATCCTCAGTGTTAGTTTGGCCAAAGTCACTTGAGGTTAGCTAATGGGTGGCAATAGCTCAAGTGTAGACAGTGTAAACTAACTTCACTGAAGGCAGCTGAACCCTTGAAATAGGTCATTTCTGCTTTCAAAGGTGATCAGTACAGTAGTAGTGAAGTAGGTGAGCTGCCCCTCCCAAGTTTCCAACTCTTCCCATCACCTGTACAGCTCCACCAAGGGGAGCCCTACTGGAAACAGACCAGCATAATTTTTATTAAGTCTTCTGATGTTGCTTAGAGCAATGGAGCTAGACTGAGACTACTACAGACCTACACCTTGTCTCCACTAGGCTTTTACAGCAAGATAAGATAGATGTCTGTCAAAAAAACCAACCCCCCCCCCACCAACTATTTTGGAAGGGAAGAGAAACTTGAGGTTCCAGCACAGTCAAACTTCTGAAATGAAGCCGCTAAGAGTATGACTAAGTTCCCTGTTTTCAGAGATGACTAGCACATTTAACTACAAAGCTGTTTTTAGTTTTAAAAATGTAATTTGATAAGTGATTAAGGCCACAAATATCTTAGCTATCAAAACACCTAACTTTTAAAATTTTTAGTACTAGCTTGTGCTTTAGTAATTCTAATAGGCTAGAACATTCTGTAAAATGTTCAATGCTTTGATGAAAGTTAAGTGAGGAGTCTTTGGATTTGTCTACAGCAGAGAAGTTTGAAGTGTTAACCACATGTAGCTCCTCAGCCCATGTTAACACAGTAGAATGGATACCTGGGTTCCAGCAAATCCATGTTTCTGAACGTCCAGTTGGATAAACCTCTAAAATGGCTGCATACCATGCAACCTCTAAACCACCCTCATCCCAACAGACCAGTAACAATCTGAGGAAGCTTGTTTCCTCAGGGAAATGGATGCTCTTGTCAACGTACACATAGTTCCAGGAATGCCTCCTTACTTATGTAATGCAACCACTGGTGTTTGTTTGTCCCACCAGTCTGTTTCTGGACCATAAACAATTAGCACTCCATGGGGTGAACAATATTGGCAGCAGAGGTGGGTGTCTGACCATTCCCCAGTGAGCTCTGAGATCAGCTGGTCTTACTGCAGGTACTGCTAGAACACTTACTGCTGTCTTAGAAGTTTTAATCAATACAGTGGAAGCCACCAGAACAGATCACCTGGTGGTAGGGATTTTATAATTTCCCTAAAATTATTCTAGGTTCAGAGGCTTTCTAACATCTTCACTAGAGTCTCACGGACCACCATCCCTTCCTATCTGCAATCACTTAAGAGCCCCATGACAATTACACTTGCTTACATGGAATACTAGGAAAATATTTAACAGCTGGAAACAATGACAAGGAGCCAGCCCTAGGTAACCAATCAGCCAGGTCACCGGCAAGTGCTTTGCAGTTTGAGACACTCTAGGCCTCAGTCCCATATGCTACAGCTCTCTCAATGCCTTGACTTTTTTGTTGGTTTTCAGTGCTGTTGAACTCCAAGCAGCAGCGCTTTTAATTAAATCAAGTAAAATACGAGTACAAGCAAATATTATGGTTATGTGCATTTATTTTGATTTTTAAAAGTATGTAAATGTATATGCAAGTTAGGTGCAGCCCTCAGGCTCTAGGTAAGTAGCCAGTTACAGCCCCTCTGGGTTGAGAAGTTTGGACATCCCCTCATTTAGAGGATCCATTAAATCACAGAGCACACATTCATACCAATCTCAGTATTTCTGTTGAAAGCAGAAATGTTGCAGGGAGGTATGACCTCTATTCTGATGGACACAATGCTTAATCTTACAGATAGGTTTCATTGTGAGTTAAAACTACAACAAACAATATTTCATAATTTTTATTGATGGCATTTATCCCATGGTTTAACATGTTAATTATACTGTAATAAACATGGCTTTAATATTAAACTTTTCCTTATTATCCAAAGTCACCACAGTCCATTTCTGTAAATATAAAAATATATACTTAATACTTTGTACAATACTGGTTTTTGGTCCAAACAAAAATGGATCAGAAAAGCCAATAAACTCACTTTAAGAATTCCCAATTTTATTTAAAGATTTTCCAAATGGATTTAGGCAACTTTGAATAATGGGATTTACATAATAAAATCTGAGACAATACTAAACAAAAATTGCCATAACACAAAATTAAAATTTCAAGTTCACAGATTTGTTATGCCAAAAAAGAGAAACAAAATTGTATTTACACTTTTTCATAATAAAATAACAAAAAGGCGAGACAGGTGATAAAGAGCCGTAAGAATGAAAATATAGAAATAGCATATAATTATTAAATGGAGAACTACAGATCTAACAAGTCCTTAGCAGGGACCATCCTTTAATCAGTCTTCCTCTATCAGAAAATTTTAGTGCACAATACACCCAACTCACTCACTTCACACATACACCAGCACAAACTCAGCATAGAAATCATTCATTATCAACATTCTCTACTCTATACAGAATCCCTTCACTGATATAATTACAATGTTGAGGCGTCAGTAAACGCAAATGAGCGCACATAGTGGTGCAGATGAAGAGGTATTATACAAAGCTATTTGCTGTGCGGGCTATATTCATGTCTATAGCCAGACCATGCCAAGTCTGAATAAAGAAATTGCTGGATTCTAAAATAGTTTTGCTTGAGAACCTTCTTGTTGCCAACTCTACCTCTTACCAAAAAAACTAAATGGGGAAAAAGACAGCAGAGTTTTGAATTTCTTTAGGCAGATCTGACTTCAGCTAAACCCAGCATGAGGTACAATCCAATAAGTGCAGGGCACCAGCTGTTGTGAAAGTTGCTGTCTAACAACCACTGACAATTATTTTCTACGTCTAACTGCAGTCTTTATCTTCCGCCCAGAAACTGAAGATCCAGAAGCAGAGAAAATATTTTTCCCGTTAGACCTGTCAAAAAGAATTCAGAAGTAGTCAAAAGTCTAGCATGCTGCCACTGCAAATCTCAGGATTTTTCTGGAATAATTTAAAATAACCATCTGCAATAATATGTATTCTGACAGCAATTAGCCAGGCCCAAACTTCATAAAATCCAAAGCAAGAGAAGGATTCCAGAAACAAAATAAGCATCCACGTTTGCTGTATTACAGTACAGAACACACAGAACAAGATGAATAAGTAGCTGGCTTTAAAGTAGATGCAAGGTCTGCAAACATGAAAGGTGGCCTAATTTTCATGCATAAAAAGTGATTCTGTGCCTCACTTCAGACACTTTAAAAAGAACCTGATCTTCAGAGGACGGATGCTCATCATCTGAAAATCAGGCCCCTTTAAGATGATGTCAGATTTGGCAACCAAAACCACGAGTCAGTCACTTTTAGCATAATTCTAATTATTTATATGGAGGTCTTTGTTCATAGATGTTCATGTGAACACCTAAAGTAATCATGTAAATGAAGACTGATTTGGGAGTTAGAAGCTGCACATACTCAACACTATGAATTAGGATCCTTATTCCTCCCACCACCACCCTTTTAGTCACTTAAAGATATTCTTACCCCATTGCAAATGCTGGAGTCGGGTTAAATGGAAATCCTGAAGAGCCAGAAGGCTGGGTTGGTGGCGCTGGTGCACCAGGATTTCCACCAAAAGTAAATACTCCTGGGCTATTACTTGTGAAACTGAAATTATCACTACGTCCGAACTGGAATACGGCACCTAAAAAAAGACAAAGTCTACGTTTAACGCCTCCAATGCAAAAAAAAAAAATCACATTTCTTCCCCTTTGCCATTCTACCATATAAGTTTGTGTCACAACAAGACTACAGACGTCCCTAAAGCAGTGATACCAAAGTAGCTATTGCTGTAACTAACTTAAAATCTACACTAAAAATATTAACTCATTTAAGTGGGGCAACTTCATGGAGGACTGGGACTTTTAAGCCAACAGCTACTTCAGCATTGCTGATTCAGATAGAAGGTGATGGCCCTGTGAATGCAGCAGCTTTTAATATGTGCAGCACGTTTATTAAGTCATTTAGGGTAAGTGACAGGCAATTCCTCTTTATTCTGGATATTTGTGCATTTCAAACTATGTGCCTTTAGAAGTAAGAATAAGTAATTATAAAAGCAGGGCATGTGGCATATTTTGAATGGTCTGAACGTTTTTAGGAAGCCTTTCAAAAAGGAAATTGAAGAGCTATCCTTAAAATATATTTATAATCACAGGTGATGCGGCCCACAGATTGGATTTATGCATAATACTTGAAGTGGTTTACAATTTATCTGGTCATTCATAAATCAATACATACTGTAAAGTTTTCTGAACCAAGAATTGTATTCCAGTATTGTTTATTATCAAACAAACAACGGAATGGTTCAAACAGATGAGTTTCAGCATATTCACATAGGCTTTCAGTGAGAGGACTCAGTTACAGACAGAGGCTCCAGAAGAGAACTCTTCTAGGCAAGGCAAGGCACCTCACTTTTATTAACCAAGTATTTCTTCGCAACTTACATTTTTCAATACTGAAGTCACAACTACTGTGATTTCAACTTAAAGGGACACTCCCATAGCTTAAGCCCAAATTTTGGTGCTGTTAGAAAAAGTGTTACTGAACCTAAGGCCTGGTCTACTGGGGGGAGGAATCGATCTAAGTTATGCAACTTCAGCTACGTGAATCACGTAGCTGAAGTCGACGTACTTAGATCTACTTACTGCAGTCAGTTGACGGCTGACGCTCTCCCGTCAACTCCGCCTGCACCTCTTACCCTGGTGGAGTACCGGAGTCAACGGGAGAGTGCTCGGCCGTCGATTTATCGCGTCTAGTCTAGATGCGATAAATTGACCCCTGCTGGATCGATCGCTGCCTGTTAATCCAATGGGTAATGTAGACAAGCCCTCAGTTAGAAATCACAGCTAAGATTTTTTTTTAAGTGGGTCCCTAAAATCAGTCTTTTAAACCTGTAGGAGAGCTTCTAAAAATTAGGCTACTTAGGTGCCTAAGTATAAATTAAAATAATGTTCATTTTCATTCTTATTGTATTTTTTTTATTTTGAAGAGTAAAAGTTATACAAAAATACTAAATGAGACTGCAAAACCATTAAAACTGGGAGGCAGACTCAAGGGTAGGTGTACTGCCTGAAACAAAAGGTAGGCAATTTTTAAAAATTGCTGAAGGTAGTTTAGATTTCAAGTTAATCATTAAACCCCAAACCTAGACCCCAGACTTGCGATGAGGACCACACCCACTGCAGGACTGGGGCCTGACTATTTCAATCTGAACAGTTTATTTCTGGACTTTAGCAAAGCTTTTGATACAGTCTCCCACAGTATTCTTGCCAGCAAGTTAAAGAAGTATGGGCTGGATGAATGGACGGTAAGGTGGATAGAAAACTGGCAAGATGGTCGGGCTCAACGGGTAGTGATCAATGGTTCCTTGTCTAGTTGGCAGCCGGTATCAAGTGGAGTGCCCCAAGGGTCGGTGCTGGGGCCGGTTTTATTCAATATCTTCATTAACGATCTGGAAGATGGTGTGGACTGCACCCTTAGCAAGTTTGCAGATGACACTAAACTGGGAGGAGTGGTTGATACGCTGGAGGGTAGGGATAGGATACAGAGGGACCTAGACAAATTAGAGGATTGGGCCAAAAGAAATATGATGAGGTTCAACAAGGACAAGTGCAGAGTCCTGCATTTAGGACGAAAGAATCCCATGCACTGCTATAGACTAGGGACCGAATGGCTGGGCAGCAGTTCTGCAGAAAAGGACCTAGGGGTTACGGTGGACGAAAAGCTGAATATGAGTCAACAGTGTGCCCTTGTTGCCAAGAAGGCTAATGGCATTTTGGGTTGTATAAGTAGGGGCATTTCCAGCAGATCGAGGGATGTGATCATTCCCCTCTACTCAGCACTGGTGAGGCCTCATTTGGAGTACTGTGTCCAGTTTTGGGCCCCACACTACAAGAAGGATGTGGATAAATTGGAGAGAGTCCAGCGGAGGGCAACAAAAATGATTAGGGGGCTGGAGCACATGACTTACGAGGAGAGGCTGAGGGAACTGGGATTGTTTAGTCTGCAGAAGAGAAGAATGAGGGGCGATTTGATAGCTGCTTTCAACTACCTGAAAGGGGGTTCCAAAGAGGATGGATCTAGACTGTTCTCAGTGATAGAAGATGACAGAACAAGGAGTAATGGTCTCAAGTTGCAGAGGGGGAGGTTTAGGTTGGACATTAGGAAAAACTTTTTCACTAGTAGGGTGGTGAAGAACTGGAATGGGTTACCTAGGGAGGTAGTGGAATCTCCTTCCTTAGAGGTTTTTAAGGTCAGGCTTGACAAAGCCCTGGCTGGGCTGATTTAGTTGGGTTTGGTCCTGCTTTGAGCAGGGGGTTGGACTAGATGACCTCCTGAGGTCCCTTCCAACCCTGAGATTCTATGATTCTATGATTCTATTTGGATTTGAACATTCCCTTGCAGTGTTTACAACCCAGCCCCGTTACAGGACAAACAAAATCCACTAAAAATGAAACTGACTACTGTACTTTTACTGTCCAAACTGAGTGAAATGCAAAAAATAAATAGATTTAAGAATGAGTCATAAAACTTAAGGGTATTATCGTTAATATAGGTAAGGAAATGTGGGTTTTCTTTTAAATACATTTAAACTTGACAGTGCCCTTTTAAAACTGTTGCTTCCCTATTTTCTGTTACAGCAGTAACCTTATAGCTATAAGCCTAGCTGTAAATAAAGTCTTCCTTTACAGTTGAGTGTTGTGGTTTTGATATTTAAGCAAACATTTTATACTGTGCTAACAAGTTTATAAATTCACCACCCTGACGGCTCAATAACATTCAATATGTTTGTATAACACCTACTGCAATGGAGCCCTCACTTGGTTTGCAGTTAGGCACTACCACAATATAAACATTACATATTTCGTGCAGATGAGGGAATCAGAAAGAGACTGATCTCTAAATGCCACCAGATCAAGGGAGGGCTGACTAAGTCTTTCAAATTAGTGGAAATAAAGTGTCGATATAGTGCTATGGCTAACTGATTACTGACCTGTATTATTTGCTTATTTTCCTAGATGATATTTATAATTTCTATAGAATTACTGATTACGCCCCAGTTAATGAATAAAGCTCCCACAAAGACAAGGAAGCTGGGAAAATTTCCCCTTTAATAACAAATATGCATTCTATTCTGAGTAAATACTACTTAAGCTACCATCATCAAAACAATAATAAATAATAAACTACGGTGACAGAAGAGGATCCTCACGAGCGCAGGGCCTTGTCCAGGCTTAGACTATATTAATCTTCAAGTCACATTGCCTTCAACCTCATGGTGTGAGTTTCATATATTTCATACTGTGTTTTTCTAAGATTTGTTAATTTTAACACTAACATTCTTGAAAGAGAACAAACACACAAACCACTGATGTGCTTGCAACCTTAATTTCACCCTAATGAATTTTGTGGGGAAGTTTCTGATGAAGGTGGGGGCTAACATCTGACCTCTAGGAACAAGGCAAATTACTGAATAATTCTGTTAATGGACATTACAAGTTATAGTAATCAGATTCTATTTCTTATCTGTAATAAAGTGTTTAATATGCACTATGTTTGAGAGAGGAGATTGTTTTATTTTTTAATGTATTCCTTAAAAGTTGTAGCGTTTTACCAAAAGCTGGCAAGAAATCCCACATAGCCTTATTACTTACTGAACATTTAAGGAGAATTCTTCCTAGAAACAATCTACATCTTGAGACCAAAATAGATGTCAGACAAGAAGGGCTTGCACTCACCGGAATTAGGTGTTGTACCGGAGCCAAAACCAGGCTGTTGGCTTGCTTGCTGTCCAAACACAGGAGGCTGACTACTGCTTGACACAGACCCGAAGGCTGGAGGTGCAGGCTGAGAGCCAGCTGAAAATAATGAAGTTGATGATAATGATCCAAAAGTTGGAGCATTTGGCTGGCTGGCACCTTGACTTTGACCAAATGTTGGTGTCTGGCTGGCACCAAATGCTGGTGTCTGGCTGGGACCAGCAGCAGGTGCTGAAGACCCAGAGCCAAACACAAATGAAGAGGAAGAACCTAGAAAAGCAAGGAAGCAGACCAGAAACTTAAGTATTGCATTCAGTTTTTTTGCAAGGACAAAACTAACTCAAGGCGGCTTTCATTTTTAAAGCATCGTCTTTCAGAATTAACAACCAAATGCTACATTTAAGCTCAAAAGAAATCTGAAGTGGCTGAAATAACCCCTACAACAACTGGAGTACATAAAACAGAAAGTAGCAATTCAAGCACAGAAAAAAGTGCAATTGGTACCATTATATTAAACATGAAAATTAATGTGGAAAACAGCACATTTACTCTGCATGAAGGGTTACTGTCAGTTTTTTTAAAAAGAGAATTTTACTCCTGGCCTAAATACCTGTAAATTGCATTTCATACTTAACATGAAATGGTCACTATATAAAGTAAATTGTTCAACACAAACACCACAATTATCTGATCTAATAGCAGGTACACACTAATGGTGAATTTTTATTCATATAGTTGTTAAGAGTTGTTTGTGTCACATCAAGCCAATAACAAAGAGGGAAGTTTGCAAACTTTTATTTACATTTATTCCGTTTTTCTGTCAGACATTTAAAGTGTGGCTCTACTCCTGTCTAGAAGTGGCGGGGTGAGGGTGCCCATGTTTATTGTCTTAATGATTCCATGTCAAATGTGCTCAATAAAGTTTGGGGTTTTTCCAATAACGGTGAGCCCACAAACTCAACCTGAGATCTGAGTTAAGCTGGGTTCCTTCCTGCTTGCAGTCACAGCTGACTCACCAGTAATGTAAGTCCTGCAGGCCAAATTAGGCCTCCAATGACAATCTCACTTTCTTCAAATTGTGCATAAGATTAGAATTCAGTAAAACAATTCTACTGATGATCCATAGGAGAAATAGAACCCTACCTAGCTCACTCTCCTAGCTGCCTTTGCTCTGCTGCGCTAACAGAAATAAAATGCAGTAGAGAAACATATAACTGAACGCACAGGGAACACATCTGCCAAGTAGAAAGTGTCACTATTTCAAAGACTTTTCATTTCATCTAACGACATTTCAGGCAGCACTTACACAACTGAGAAAAAGAGCATGTTCTACTGCACTATAACTTAGAATGAAGGAAAACAGATTTGTTTAACTGCACATACAATTTTGGATTTCTGCATTAGAAATAATAGTAAATTCATATCATGTCATTTTTGTCTCAGATTCAGTGCAATTTATTCAAAGTGACACGCTGGTTTGCTGGCAAAGAAGCTGTAATTCAGAGTTAGGATATTATTTGTTCTTAAAAAATGTGGAATTCTTCATATGGCAATTCCAGGTCCAAACTCTGAACTGCTGCTTCTGGCACAAAGAGTTCCTGAACATAACTTCTGGGGTTTTGAGGGTTGGAGACAACCAAATTTAAATTCTGCTTCTTAATAGAAAGAAGAGCAAAATAAATTTTACTTAAATCACTGGGCGGTTTGAGCCTTGCACTGTATCTCTGAGTTTAAGTTAAACTCATGCCAAATTAGATGACACATTTTAGGATTTTAGACTCTGATCTTTAATTTGTTTGAATCAGTGGGAGATAAACAGGATCACTGTTCTTAACCCATTAACTTGGAAGAAACAAATCTGATCTTAAATGAACCAGTCATAGTAGCAGCAGCAAACGCATGAGTGTTGTGCTTAAACACTGCACTAATAAAGAAGGCTGCAGAGAAGTCAAGAATTCTGTGCTTAAAAATACTAATGACATTTGAGGATTTTCACATGTGGAAGATTGAGTGGGAAGGTAAAAAATGAACCATTTTCACAGAAACCTGAGTGCTGTCAAGTTGATCTGAGCTGCAGAGGAGGTGAATTGAGAACCAAGGGCTCAGCAACAGAACTATGACAGCAACAATATTGTGGCAACAAATGGACCCAGACCAGCCAACATTTAGTGAGAGCTTTAACTTTTCCAAGAGGGTTTTTTTTTTTTTTTAATCTCTTCATGTTTTAAAAAAATTGGGAAGTTAGGCTGGATTTTCAAAAACTGATTCTGGTACAGCAATATTCCATAACTTCAATCAAATTTCTCTACAGTTTCCATAGTGGAAGCAGAACTCTAGTTATATGAACTGGAAACCAAACAGGGAGGTTATGTGGTGTATAAAACAATGCCTGTGACACTTTGCTCTTAAACTGTTTCTAATACTTATGCCTTTTTCCAACAGGAATGCCTTATGACTTTTCCTAAAAATTTCTGTGACAAAGTCCTTGAGATATGCTGATGAAAAGTACTAAGAGCTAGGCATTTTTTTTCATAACAAGATAGCCCCACTAATGACTGTTTGACTCCTTTGTCGTACAAAGAATAATGAATAGCCCTGTACAGAGCCCATGTATTCTCCACAGTAAAATGCTGATGGAAATAAAATTGTGTTGGTCCAACATCTACCCACAACAGTGAAATTACCAGCACTAAATTGTATATGTACCTGTAGAACTTGATGTGGTTGTGGCCCCAAAGTTGAAACCAGGGGTTGCAGTATTGTTACTGCCTGTTCCTGAACCAAAGAGAAATGAACCAACAGCTGCACCTGTGCTGGAGGATGTGGTTGCTGGTTTGTTTTCTTGAGAGAACCCAAATGACTGAGGGGCATTGGATTCGGAGGCATTGCCAAATGCAGAACTGCTCACAGTGTTGCTGGCCTGTCCAAACAAAAAGGCAGCGGCAACTGGTGGAGGATTTGAGGCAGAGGAGGAGCTGCCAAACACACTACTGCTGTTAGCTGAAGTGCTTGGTATGGCTGTGCTGGAGGAACCAGAGCTCAAGAAACCAAAGGCTGGCTTTGCTGCCCCTTGATCTGAAAAGAAGGAAAGCAATTATAAACTACTTTAGAAATGGCCAATGAGGTTCTGAAGGCACAACATATGTTTTGTTTCAAGCACTGTATGCCAACAACAACACTGGATGACACCTAAGTATCATAGCTTCTATCTCACCTATGTAAAGCCAAGGTGAAATGCATAAATTGGTCTCTTTCCCAGGAAAAACACAATCGGGGAGGGGGAGGGGGGAAGGGGTTTAAGAAGACGACTACAAAGCAGAGGAAAGGCACTCCTGTCTTGGCTCTACTTGTGGCTGGCAGGAGTAGGGGTGTTCGCTAAGGAAATATGAACTAGCATTACATATGTACAAGTACTTCAGGTTTTTTGTTTGTTTTTGTGCAGTCAGTAGTGGAAATGCTTGGTAGTAAATTATTCCAAGAGACATTAGAACAAATAGTTTCATGGCTATGCTAAATGGATCCTACTTCGCGGGGGAGAAGGGACAGACTGATTTAGAGATATTTCTTCTCCAGCCCACTGTGAATCTAAGGACCTGATCCTGCTTCCCTAAGTCAGGCAAAACTCAACAACTAAAGTGAGTACTTTGCCTGTGTAAAGGCTGCAAGGTCAGACCCTAGTTGCACTTTCACAAAAATTCAAGGGGGCCCTGTTTATCCCTAATGGGGGTTAAAGTTTACTAATTAACCCCTGTGCTATCTGGAAAATAATTTAATATAGTCTGGTAAAAGTGCATATATAAATATGCATATTTAAGTACCTTCAAGATTTCCTACAAAAGCAAAGAAGACTAACTCTCCTCAGTCCAATTTCTTCATCAACCATTTGAAGACATTAAACTAAGTTTACTCACATTTTGGAATTAAGGCAAAGCTTTAAGCCAGTGGTTCTCAAACTTTTGTACTGGTGACCCCTTTCACATAGCAAGCCTCTGAGTGCGACCCCCCTTATAAATTAAAAACACTTTTTTTATATATTTAACACTATTATAAATGCTGGAGGCAAAGCAGGGTTTGGGGTGGAGGCTGACAGCTCGCGACCCCCCATGTAATAACCTCATGACCCCCTGAGGGGTCCCGACCCCCCATTTGAGAACCCCTGCTTTAAGCTTTCTCTAAGTCTGTTGCTGTGTCCATTTCTCAGTCTTAATTGTCTGCCATCTTGTTTTCATTTCTCAGTCTCCATTTTTCTATTACTTAGGCCTCTGTTTCATCTCCCCCTTTCTTTGGGGATGGAGATGGGGCCACTTTGAGGAATTAAGTCCCCCTTTCGCCATAAATGACTGTCACAAATCTTTTCAGTTAGAACTAACAAGAGTACTTGATGACACTGACTCTGGGATTAAAATAGCACTGTAATATTTGTGTCATGGTATTTCATCTCAGAACTCTGGGCCCTCATTCTCTTGTTTGTCTAGCAACATCATCATACAGTTTTATGATTTCGAACAACATAACACTGTGAAGAGACTAATTAAAACACTATTTTTAGTCAGAGTTACTGACAAAACTCTTTGCTAATCCTCTAGAGAAAAAAAGTCAGTTTTAAGACACGACAGGTAGTTGGGCACAACTGGACCTTAACAGCCAGAAAGCCCTCTATGCAGCGACATCACTAAAAAGCTCATTTTCACCTGCAAAGGTGGAGATATTACCAATATATGGGCTAATGTGGGACAATATACTAGTACCAGATTTTGTACCAGTGTAACTATTTCAGTTAGGGCTGTGATCTTTTTGTATGGATATAGTTATACTGGTATAACTTCTCGTGTGGGCACAGTTATAGCAGTACAGCATATTCCCCATCCCATACTGGAATAAGCTGCACAGGTATAAGGCACCTTTACACCGGGATAACTGCGCCCACACTGTACTGCTGGTATGGAAAGCGAGAGGTACAACTTTTGTATTTAGGCAAGGCCTACTAGAAAATGGTTCTTATGTGCAGTAAATATTTTGTCAACGTTTCAATCCGTGGTGTTCAACTCCACTGAAGTCCATAGAGAAATTGTAACAATTCTGTTATCCTCTAAGACCAAAATTGTAAATTCATCTTCATGTAGTAAATAAAAGCTTTTCTAAAGACCTAACACACGAACAAATCACTCAAAGATATTTGTTTTCTTGGCAGTGACTTAATTTTGTTACTTCATGGACTTGACCAGACAACTAAAGTTTAAGGCAAGAGATTCTTTTACCTGCAGTATTGGTTTGTGCCCCAAATGTAAAAGCTGGCTTTGTTTGCTCAGTTTCCTTCTCTTCTGGTTTTGTTAAGTTGAAACTGAATGGGGGTTTTGCTGTGCTCTCTTCTTTGGTCTGCTCAGACTTCCCAAATGAAAAGATGGGTTGCGCCTTTGGCTCCTCATTGTCAACCGTCTTCCTGAACACTAATGAAGTAGCAGAGGTAACAGAGTCCTGTTTCTCCTCTGTCCTTCCCAAGACAAACTGTGAGGCAGATGCAGGCTCCATGCTGCCAAAAGTGAAGCCTCCCTTGGCTGAAGGAGTTTCATCTTTTTTCTCCTCTGACTTTTTAAATAGAAAAGGAGTTGCTGCAACTTCCTTTTCTGCCACCGTTCCAAAACTGAATCCACTCACTCCTGTTTTATTCTCTAATGTAGCTATGGGGGCAGTAGAACTTGTGCCAAAACTGAAACCCCCTAAAACAGGTTCCTCTTTCTTTTCCTGCTGTCCAAGATTGGATGTCCCAAACTGAAATGCTGAAGTAGATGGATTGCTTGTACCAGAGGGAAGTCCAAAGTTAAAATTGTTATTCTTACTGTCTTTTTTACTCTCCTCTGATTTAGAGTCTGAGGAAGAGACTCCAAATTTGAAGTCTGAAGTTTTAGAGAAATTGAAGCCCCCAGTCATGTTGTTTGTTACAGATCCCGACTCTGATGTAATACCAAACTTCAAACCCCCTTGTTCTCCAAATTTAAAACTTTCTGTGCTTCCTAATGTCTGAGATGACTCAGATGATGATGACTGAATACCAAATTTAAATGACGGTGCAGCAGCATCTGAGGACACAGCAGCAGTACCAAAACCTGTAGAAAGGAATAATAGACTACATTTGTAATACAGACACATGCACTTAAGTCCTGCTCTGCAACAACACTGCTATTCTGGTCCTGATCCTCTCCTGAGCCAATTATATCAAAAACTCTTTTACTAGAAATGCCTTTTGTTTGTAGATTGTCAGTTACTTTAGCATACAGACCCTCTCAAATGAGTGGTGCTGTATCCGCAACTAGGATCAAAGAACTGTACTTACGACACTCTAAACCGAAGTTTGAAGTGTATATAAAAAGTTAACGGATTTGGTGATATGGAATACTTTGAGAACAAGAATATATTTCCCCCCCAACAAGAGATATTTTCCCCCATACATACACACAAAGACAATGCTGAGCCCTAACAAGTCATTTGTGCAAGTTTTTTTTTCTTTCTGATATATAACACACACACTTTGGAAAAAATGCGGCAAAACTTCCACTACAACTGATAGAAAACAACTGAAAGAGTGCAATTATTATTTCCTTCATGAAGCATTACCTTTGAGCTCAGGTTTGGTGCCTGGTTTTGCATTCTCACAAGCTATGCACTTTGTGGCCTCTGCTTTGTTTTGTACCAAGCATGTTTCACAGTCCCAGCTTCCCTCAGGTTTCTTGAATTTGTCTAATCCCAGAAATCCTCCAGAAGGAGCAGAGAAAGAGGATGTGCTGCTACTAGTCACAGGCACTGAACCCCCTAGGAAACAAAGGAAAGTGTTAAAAGTCTATTTACATTATAAAATAAATAAAGATGACCATTTTATGAAGCTCTTAAGTTTCAGCTACACTTTCAAGATGTATAAACTGATCAAGCACAGGAGGCGGAAACAAAACCTGCAGATTATCTTGAATATAATTTAGTATCTCTGAAGAATCTTGAAGAGCTTTACAAACTTAAAAGTAATATACAGACTACACAGAGGGATTACTTGAAGCATCCTAAAATGCAGCCAACGCTAGGTTTAAAGGGCTACAGCAGTTCATAGGCTATAGCAACATACCTCAGCTATTTAAGATATAAAGTGAAGGAGACTGTATCGAATTGAAACTGCAGGAGAAATTTAGGTGGACAGAAGGTAATTACCAGAGTTGGAATTAATGCTGCCCCAACTTGTAAAATGAAATGAGGTAAGGAGTTATTTACCAGGCAGACTCATCAGCAAATTCCAACCAGATCTCTTCCTCCTTCCCCTCTGCCCTGCAAGCCTGAACAGAGGATTAAACACTCCTGCAGCAGCAGTGGCTCCTCCCTTCCTCTTTGCTGGTTGCTAAAGCTACTCCCACCCGCCAGAACTGTGAAAGGCTAGAGGAGAAGAGGAAAGGCTGGTGATAAGGCAGAAAGAAGAGACTTGTCTAAAACCACATACCCCTGTCAGTGATAAAAGAGCTAGATCTCATGAGCTCCAGACTCCCAATGCTATGCTCAATCACCCAAACCAATTGTCTTCAACAGCAACAGAGGCTTCTTTGAAGAGACATGGAAGGCACCGTATTATCTGCAGCACTGGCATGCTCTCATTTGTAGCTGGCTCCTTCTGCCTGCCCTGCAACCCAGACCCATTGTCATCCCCCAACAGAGAGTGTCAGTGGATGCTGCTTCCGTAGCAGGCAGTCTGACTTCCATAACAGATACTCAGATTGAAGCACAAATTCAAATCCAGCAGGTATATGAAGGGTCCCCTGAACACCAGTTTAATCCCAGCAAATTTATGCTGATGAATTGGGTCTTCGAAGCAGCCACATGGAAGAACTGCCTGCCCACCTTCTACTCTTCTCCTCAAATTCACCCTCCTTTGACTTCAACTGTGGAAGACAGGGAAGATATTCACTCTCATCCCACAACTTATCTTATAGAATGATCAGATATTCTTTGCCCTCTCTCCCCCCTCTAATTCTCATCCTTGATGGATCTAGAGGCCATGCAGTTCTCTGCATCATGGGGATCACACTGAAATCTTTCTTTTATTTCCAAAACGCTTCTCAGCAATAGCCCAAAGCCTCACAAGCCACATCTAAAGGGCCAGCTCACACAAGCAAGTCCCTGAAGTAACAAGGTGTTCACTATGGTGCTGAAAGTCCACAAAAGCAACAACCTCTGGAATTTAATATATATTTGGAAGAAATTCCACTCTAACTGTGCAGAGTGGTTGGAGAGCTAGGTTCTAGCTCATTTTACAGTTGTCAGAATTTTTCAGGAAGGCTTTAAAAAGGCGATAGCACGTGACATATTACTAGAACAGGGGTCGGCAACCTTTCAGAAGTGGTGTGCCGAGTCTTCATTTATTCACTCTAATTTAAGGTTTCGCGTGCCGGTAATACATTTTAACGTTTTTAGAAGGTCTCTTTCTATAAGTCTATAATATATAACTAAACTATTGTATGTAAAGTAAATAAGGTTTTTAAAATGTTTAAGAAGCTTCATTTAAAATTAAATTAAAATGCAGAGCCCCCCGGACCGGTGGCCAGGACCCTGGCAGTGTGAGTGCCACTGAAAATCAGCTTGCGTGCCGCCTTTGGCACACGTGCCATAGGTTGCCTACCCCTGTACTAGAACTCCTCCTCCTTAAAGTCCATCTGGGATCCTTTAGGAAGGGTTTTCCATCATTTCCCACCAACCTAGAATCTAGATTTTTACAGCTCATAGAAAATCTACAAACTAAGCCTTGGCCAATAGTCAGTTTGGAGTCTTGGCTTAGTGGTCTGCAGACCCACCCCACTTTGGGACAGAACTACCTCAATTCCAGGCAATGAGGAGAAGCAGATGCTAGTTCCAAAGCAGTGGCCCACAAGCAGAAACTTGGAAGAAATGGTAACCAGAAAACAGAATCAGATATTTAGTCACACAAGTCATGAGACAGATGTGTTAAAGAGCTTATACATTAATCTTAATCCTCAATTTTAAAACCAGAGTATTCAGTATTCTATACTTTAAGCTTCAAATTAAATAGAATGCTTTTTAAAGACAAGGGCTTTTAAAAAAATATTTAAGTAAATTTGCAAGCACGGAGAGCTAAAATACAAAAAAAAAAAAAATCATACCTGGTCTCTCACATTGACAAGCTACACATTTACTGTCTTCCGCCTTATTTGACACAAGGCACACTGTACAGTCCCAAGAACCCTTCGGTTTTTTGAATTTGTCTCCAAACCCCAAAGTGACTGTAGTTTCAGTGCAGCTAGGAGAGGAAGTCACTGTTATTGTATTTTCTGTGACCACTGGCAATGTCAGAGCAGGCTTTACTCCTGTTCCAGGCTTTGGTGTCTCACAGGCCACACATTTTGTAGCTTCAGGTTTATTCTGGACTAGACATGTATCACAATCCCATGTTCCTGCTGCTGTTTTAAATTTGTCTCCAAAGCCCAGTGTTCCTGTTGCAGGAGCAGTTGATTTAACAGTGTTGCTTAGAGTCAACGTTCCAGTCTGTTTAGCAGGAACTGCTGTCGGCACTTTAGCAGCTTGACAGGTTATGCATTTGTTGTCTGTTGCCTTGTTTTGTAAGAGACATGTGTCACAGCGCCAATATGATGAAGCTTGTTTAGAGGTCTCTCTAAATCCCAATGAACCTGCAGAAAAATTACTTATTGCAGGCCGTGTATAAACTTCTGTGCTTGTTGAAACAGGCTGTGTGGCTGTAGGGGTGTGTGTCTTCAGAGAAGTAAAGTCTAGAAAAATATAAACACAAAATCAGGTACATTTACATTAGCTCCTTTAAGGAACTCTTTTTAGCCCTCATTCATCTTACCACACAACAAGAGATATATACAGGGGGTCCCGGGGATGGGGGAGGTCTCCACTACCATAAAAACAGAAGTGGTAAAGCCACCGTAAAAACACTTTACACCATCCACCCCTGTTTTTTTCCCCCCATAGTTAATGTTGGAGTCCTGGACCACAGTGGACTACCATTCAGTATTTCAACACTGAGCTTGTTTTCAATTTGTCAGCAAAACTTAATCTTAGATGAATGATTTAATTAAAGTTTCTCTATAACTGCAACACTGCATACTAGTCCAGGTTTTACTGTAAGTTCTTTTTAAATGGAACCCATTATCTCACCAGCGCTTTTTAGAAGATCCAGTACACTCCCTTCTTTCAAGACTTTTGCAGGCTTGAAGGCGCCATCGTACTCTTCCTTTTCCTTCTTCTTATTGCTGGTGCTATTTACAGCAGTGGTACCTTTAAACAGAAAGTTTACTACTTTCACGGAGAAACATGCTCAAGCCGAATCAAAAGGTTATTTCCTTCTTCCATCCCTCCCAAAAATATAAACTCTTCAAAAAAGTCTTCCTACTTTCCAAGATTTGATTTTTAAAATTTTATGTTCACACAAGATAGAAACTTATGCATGCGTGTATTATTACAAGAACTATACAAGTCCATTCAACTTTTTATGTATAATTACAAGGTTACTTTCTAATTTCAAGAAACATTTACACAACCTCCCACTTTCAACTTCGTTGACAAGCATGATAAAATTAATGCGGACTCCTACAAAGAAAGGTTGGATGTAGAGCTGGTTGGGAATTTTCCATAAAAAAACATTTTTTTAAAAACAGAGAAAATGCAGTTTCTGTAAAACTGAAATTTTTCATAGAAAAAAATTGATTTTGCTGTTTTTTTAAATTTCTATTTTCCCCAACAGGAAAATATTTCACTTTGGGTCGGAGTCATGCCAAATAAAAATATTTCAGTTTGTTGAAATTTGGTTTATAAAGTCAGTTCAAGATTAAACTGCATCCTCCTATCCTGCCACTTTGCCCCATGAGAGTTGTAGTTCGGATTTATCATGTCTCCATTCTTTCCTATGCGTTAGGCTCCCTCTCCAATGATGCTGATGAAACAATCTCTCCTGTGACTGGGCCATATGATGCATCATGGGAGTCACATGACTATTCATGTATCATGGGAGATGTAGGATACTAGAGAGCCCAGTCCCTAAGGGAGAATGAAGGCATGAGGCATCAGAACTACAAATCCAATGAGACAATGCAGCACCAGAAGGAGATGCAACTTAACATTGAACTGAACTGAAACAAGGTTTCAATTTGGAAATATCAACGCATTTTGTTCTGATCAAAAATGCTGATATGTAAAAACGTTTTGCCACTTCTGAATCAATTTTTCAGAACTTTTTATTTTGCAAATTTTTTTGATATTTTAACTTTTTGTTCCACTTGAGGCTGAAAAGAAATGTAGAAATATCAGAATTTCCTGCAGAATAGAAATTCTGATTTTCATTTTACTGTAGTTATATGCTGTAGTATTAACATCTACTGTTGCAATTTTCCCCAAGAAGATTTTCTTTCTTCCTTGCTATCATTGAAGAAAAAATATTAGGGCCTTCAATTAAGAGAGGGAATGGGAAAGAGGAAGTCTCAAAAGGAGAGAAAAGAGTTGCTTTCAAGCTACCAAAATTTTATACTTAGAGAATGATCTGCCTGTCACACCGCTATTATTGTGCCTGTTTGTGGATAGAAGACTTCAGTCTCTTGGACTATAAATATAGCATTTGTACGATTGATCTGACACAAAGTGCATTGTAAACTACTTTTTAATCCGCTCACTTTTTAGTATGTCAGATCAATTTTTATTACCGTACTTTTTGTTTGTTTTTGTACTGCTAGACTGGGGCCATATGTGCCAAAGTTCTGGTAAGACAATTTCAATAGCTAAATTATAAATACCCCGAGATAGGATTTCATCATTAAAATGGTGAGACAACCTGAACTGTGGTGGCACAAATATGCAGTTTTAATAAATGACATTTAGAAAGAGTTCCTAAAAAATCTGGGAAGTTACCCCAGTTTTGATGGAATATAGATATTAAGATTCAGAAGGGAAGGGAATAAGTTAATAACAGGACTTTCATGTGCAGTAACTACAGCACAGCAAGTGTTCTGAAATTCCTTAGTGTGTAAGATGTGGATTTGATGTATCATTTTAAACAAACAACAATCTGAAACAGTCAATTTAGAAAAAAATTAGTCAAATATACTTTCAGGGGCCTTGAGTCTCCCTGTCAGTTTTTGTAGTTTAAAAATCAGATTTTCCCATCTTTTAAAAAAAAAATAAAATGCTAACATTTGCTGCGTGAAAGACACCTACTACCAGGGGAAACTGAATATAAAAAAAAATGCTATCAAATGCAGAAAGTTAAACTAAAAGCTTTTTTTCCTCTATAACCTTTCACTACAGTAATCTTAGGTGCTGCTTGTAACAATAGTATATAAAGTATTCCAACAGTAGTGTGGTTTAAATTTACAGTGTCTCCATAATTTATGCACAAATTAAACTATGCTTTACATGATAGCATTTCAGTGGCATTTTCATATAACACACTATGCCAGAAGAAACCCTGGCTATGTAAGTAAAAACATCCCTTGCAACAGGGAAGAGAGAAGTATTTAGGGTTGCGGTTGGGAACTGTTATTGCTTTCAGAAGGAACAAGTCAGAGAAATAAAATTTCAAGTCTCAAGGTAAACCAAACACACTAATGATCATTACTTAGGCATTGTGATTGAAACACAAAAGGATAAAATAGCAGCCTATAGGAGGAAAGGTGGAAGGTTGAGAGTGAGGGGGTAGGAGAGTTGTTCTAGAAACTGCTCCTGGTGACACACTAGTTCCAATATCTGGTGGAAAATGATCCCCATCTGAGAGCATGCAAATGGTGGGGTTAGACAGTTCAGCTGGGATATGCCCACAAGCCAGATCTAGTGCTAGAAAAATAAAACATTTCAGGTCTGAAATGCTGGAGTTTTAGTTACCTGGGCTAATCAGAAGTGGCACTGGAGTATCACTGGATCCAGAAGCTTGTGTTGATTTCACAACAGGAACACTAAACGTAAACCCAATCTGATAAAGAAAAAAAATAAATCTTTTCAATGCCAAAAGGAAGAAATCTTAATCCAGTCTAACACACAAGTACAAATTCAGATTTCAATTCTCTGGCATACAATTTATTTGGCATCCAACTGAATATCGAAACCTATGTTCCTTTTTCCATTATTTGCCACTAATGCCACTTTACTGTTTTGAAATGTTTTGCTAAGCCCACAGCAAAAGCTTCAGGAACAGTTGAGTTTCTACATGCATTACTTACAGACAGTGGAGGTAGCACTTCTGCCTCAGTAGATTTTACAATTGGAGATGAAAATCTGAACACAGGACTGCTAGTATTACTTGCTGGTTGCATCTACATTTTCAAAATTAAAAAAATTAAGACTATGTAAAAAGAAAATATGTTGAAAGAAAAAACAGTAACTATTTAAGGCTATAAAAATATAAGGAGTTCTGCAATGAACTTGGGAAAGCTAGTTTTGACATTTATAATTCCCAGACAAGAACTATGATGAAATGCAATTAAGGTTTAGAGTACACATCAGTAGTTTTTGGTAAAATATATTACAGTCATGTTTTAATTATTCCAAAACCATATGGTATAAACTCAGAAAATACACTGAAAATATATTCAAATATGTTAAGGTACAAAATGCAGCCAAGGCACCTAAACAACCTTAAATTGAACTCAACATTTACCAGGCCCCTCCATAAATAAATGGGTATCTGATTCTTTTTAAAAAAAACTGTACACAAATATTAAAATGTGTCTAGACATTCTTAATGTTTATTTTTATTGCAGTTATATACATTAATTATTGTGATGACATTTCTTTCCTACTGATGCTTTCAATGCCATTTATGGTACTTCTAAACTGTTGAATAAATCTTGGCATATTATAACCATAACAGGCTTTCCAGAGCACTTCCAGAAGCCATACATCAGTATTATCCAATAATTCATCCATCCAATAATTAATCCGACAACTTTGTGAAACTACATCAAAATCTTTCTGCAATCTCATTACACATCAGAATATAATGGCCCTCATTTACTCAGCTGGCCATAATCTAATACTGCTTAGTCTACCCCTTAATACCACTAAGAACAGTGGTTCTCAAACTTTTGTACTGGTGACCCCTTTCACATAGCTAGCCTCCGAGTGTGACCCCCCCCATATAAATTAAAAACACTTTTTAATATATTTAACACCATTATAAATGCTGGAGGGGAAGCGGGGTTTGGGGTGGAGGCTGGCAGCTCGCGACCCCCCATGCAATAACCTTGTGACCCCCTGAGGGGTCCCGACCCCCAGTTCAAGAACCCGACTAAGAACATATCTGATACGCAACAGAGAACAAACAAGACAAACCAATTCTAATCCCGTAAAGTTTTAAGTACATACAATGTAAAAAATTACCTTGTTAATCACTGGTTGTGTATTAGTGATTGGTGATGACGACACAGTAGTACTGGCAAGGGAGCCAAAGCTGAAGTTAGGCAGTGATGTTGTATTAATTGGTAAGGGTATTTTGGGTAGTACTGGTGCCTCCACCTCCTAAAATTGTACATTTATTTAGTTATTTTTCTATTCTACATTAGAAACTACATTTCCCCCTCTAGTATCTATACAAAATTAAAAGCAGCAAAGCCAAATTTAAAATAAAATGATAAAAATATATCCAATCCTCCATCCTAGTCTACTAGAACATTTTTAACCTTTGGTATGCTATGATCATCATGTGTACAGTAGGTAGAACAGGGAAGACTGTCTCAAAGTTGCTAATTCAACCATTGCCCATAGGATGTGCCATAAAAATAACGTAGAATGAAAGATAGTCTGAGTTGTTCCTCTCCATTTAAAACTTGTTTTTGTTGTTAACATCATTTAACTTTAATAACTAAAATTCTAGAGAAAGGATAGTTTTGCTAGTTGATCTTCCCTATTCTTTAATTAAGATGTGGGATTTCAATACATGCTGAGATATGCAAGAAATCCTCTAGCAAAGCTAAGGAAGACCAGTCTTGAAGTTTCTGATATTTCTAAGGTAAAAAACAGAGAAAGCAAGTTTTGTTCTTTTTTTAAAAACAAACAAACAAAAAACAAATCTTTCAGGCCTTCTTTATACATCACAGAGAGACAAAATGGCATAAGCCCTATTTTAGGAACACAGGAATTGTCATGCTGGTTCAGACCAGTGGTCAATTCGGTCTAGTATCCTGTCTGACTTCATGGTATGTTATATAGTTTAAGGTAAGGTGCAAGACAATTATGGAACAAACGTTATTTTAAGGTATTTAGCTGCTGAAATTAAACTGGATATTATAAAGATTTAACTAGTTTAATGACAACTCATTGATGGCACTTGGATCTATGCAGAAACAATTAAGTGTGGATAAATTAAGACCTAACTTTCTCCCTGTGTTTATACCCAAAGGAATTTGGGTTCCCAACTTCTATATTGGTTAATTTCAACATATTTAATGAAAATTAGGCCCATCAAATCTTTATACTAAGTTCTCTTATTTGTGCTACAGAAATACCCTCCAAGATCTCCAATATCCAGCTGGATTTTCTCTCTACATCAGTTCAGTCAAAAGATTAGTCTAACGATAGATAACTCTATACCAGGGGTAGGCAACCTTTCAGAAGTGGTGTGCCGAGTCTTCATTTATTCACTTTAATTTAAGGTTTCACGTGCCGGTAATACATTTTAACGTTTTTTTGAAGGTCTCTCTCTATAAGTCTATATTATATAACTAAACTATTGTTGTATGTAAACTAAACAAGGTTTTCAAAATGTTTAAGAAGCTTCATTTAAAATTAAATTAAAATGCTGATCTTAAGCTGCCAGCCTGGGGTTCTGTTCACCTAGGCCTGCAGCGGGTTGAGCGCGGCCTGCGGCCGGGACGCCAGCTGGCATGGGGCTGGCAGCTGGGACCCCAGACCTGGGGGGG